>APFE031023530.1:126599-140116 GCA_000404065.3 Pinus taeda | reverse complement strand
AACCTTCTCCCCTGTTGCCAAAATGAACTCTATCTGCCTTGTTCTTTCCCTTGTTGCCTCTTTCAAATGGGAAGTCCATCAGATGGATGTTAAATTTGCCATCTTGCATGGGGACTTGCATGAAGAAATCTATATGGAACAACCTCGTGGCTTATTACAAACAGACTCCAACCTTGTATGTTGGCTTAAGAAATCCCTTTATGGTCTCAAGCAAGCCCCTATGGCTTGGTATGCCAAAATGGATAGCTTTCTTTTAGATATTGGCTTTTCTAGGTGTCATTCTGACAATACTATCTACACCAAGAAAGTGGGTAAGTCCCTTATCATTCTTGTTCTTTATGTTGATGATCTTATCCTTACTGGTAGTGATCCCGACCTTATAAACCATGTGAAGTCTAGCCTTAAAAAGAAGTTTGAAATGACAAACTTAGGACACTTGCATTATTCTTTTGGTCTTCAAGTCTTGGAATCTAAGGAAGGTATTTCCCTTTCCCAGTCCAAGTATGCCTGTGATCTTCTACGCCACTTTCACATGGAAGACTGTAAGCCAGCCCCTTCTCCCTTTCAGTCTGGAGCCAAACTTTCAGTCACTTGTACTTCCCTTGAAGTCGATGCTACCTTATATCGTCAGCTTGTAGGAAAACTTTTGTATCTGACCCATACCCGTCCTGACCTTTCCTTTGTTGTTGGCCTTATTGCTCGGTTTATGCAAAACCCACATGAAATTCATTGGAAGCAGTTAAAAGAATACTTTGTTATGTTCGAGGTACAATTTAGTTTGGGATTCATTACAGTGCAGAAGCATCTCCTCTATTGGTTGGTTTCACTGATTCCGATTGGGCTAGTGACCCTGATGATCAGAAGTCTACTGCAGGTTATGTGTTCACTCTTGGTTCTGGACCTATTACATGGGCTTGCAAGAAACAAAGTGCCATATATCTTTCTTCAACAGAAGTAGAGTATCGTGGCGCCATAGAAGTTAGTAAGGAAGCCCTGTAGCTTTGTCAGATCCTGTCAGAGTTTGGCTTTCAGCAGCAAAATCCGACTACACTTTGGTGTGATAATCAAAGTGCCATTCAACTATGCAAAGATCTAGTCCAACATCAACGCAACAAACACATTGAACTACACATGCACTTCATCAGAAAGCTCATTCATGACCACGTTCTTGAAGTACAATATTGTTCAACTGATGATCAAGTTGTAGACATCTTTACAAAGGCTCTCACAGAGGCGAAGGTTACTAAACATCGATTTATGGTTGGAGTTCAGGAAGTTGTCACTAAGGGAGGATATGCTCTAATGCCTCCTTCCTTCTCCTATTGTGTCATATTTGTACATCCTTCAATCCTATCCCAAGTTGTTCTTAAGGGGGGATGTTAGGATATTCCGACACATAGGAAATAGTTAAGTATAACTTGGTCTAGTGTAGAGTTAGGGAAAGTGTGTTTCTTTACTGTGTACTTTTGTAACTTACAATCCGACGGTCATGCTATGTTTTAGACATGAAGTGATCCGATGGTTCATTCTCTCCTCGGTATTATCGACACTTGATCTGTGGCTTAACACCCGATTGTTCCATGATCTCTATTTAAAGTGCATGGAGGGTCATTTGTAGGGTGACCGTTCATGATAGAAGCTTATGTAAATTTTCTTTCTTTTATTAATAAATTGCCTGAAGTGGCCGTTTTGGCTCAGGTCGTGGACTCTTTGAGGGTTTTAACCATGTCAAGAATACTGGTGTATTGTTCTGTGAGTGGTGTCATTTGGTGTTCTATTCGAGGAACTTACCCTGTAAATTCCTACATATAAGAATTAGGGTTTGATTCCTCTTTCTTGATAGTTACTTGTGAATTATGTTGGCTCCTTTTACTTCTTAGTTAGTTTCTCTTTCATCAAGCAATTACCAAATTATATGTAAATGAAGACCATAAGAACAAGAGACACAAGATGTAGGTGCTCAGTCAACGAAAAACCCCTACAAGGGGAAACCCAGTCAAAAACACTTCCATCAGTGGATTCAAATCAAGATGAGACACTTCCAGACTTCTTAGACCTAGACGAAGACCTCCTTCAACCACTAAGTCAACTCTTCCCTTCAATAGATAATCCTTGACAAAATCTCCAAGTGACAGCTCCCCAGCAACAACTTCAATCTAGAATTTCGGCACCTTAGCAACAACTTCAGTCTAGAATTTCGACACCCTAGCAGCGAAACTTTGACCCCCAACAACAAAATTTCAGACTTGTAGTAGACACAAAATTTAGGCCCCAACAAATGCCCAGAAATTTCACACAGGTGAGAGATCGATAGCATAGAAACTCAGATTAGGTCTTCCCAACAAATTTCGTCCTTCTCTAGCTACTTCACTCTCTTTTTTTCCTCTCTTCTTTGAAGTTTGAACTTGTTGAGTGAATGCTCCAAATAGGTTGAATTGCTTCTCTTTATATAGCCTTTCTGCTAGGTTGATTTGCCCTAATGTAGGCCGACTTCATGGGAAGAGGGCCGACTTTGCGTGGAGGTGACAAATAACCTTTTTGACTCGAAAATAATTATTTTACATGATACAAAAGTCAAAGAAGGGTCTAATAAAAATGACAATGACTTTAATGACTCAAGACACAACATGGAAGCCTTAAGAGGAGGCTTTGACCTAGAAAACATTGACCCAAGCATGACACCCATGCTTTAATAAGTCATTTTCTTTAATAATAATTTTTTTTTGACAAGTACAATTATGAAGACCGACACTAGTTACATTCTTAAACAAAGGCTTGGTGAGTATGTCAACTATCTGATCATCAGTTGCAATATGATGGAGTCTCACTACTCCTCTTTGCACTATATCTTAGATATAGTGATATCTAACCTCAATGTGCTTGGACTTGTCATGGAACATGGGATTTTCTGCGAGTCAAATCCCACTCTTATTGTCATAGTATATTGCTATCGTATCTGGTACATGCTCAAATATCTCTCCAAAGAGCTTCCTTAGCCATACTGCCTCATAGTTAGCTATGCTTGCAGCAATGTACTCGACTTCAGCCGTGCTAAGGGCTACAAACTTATGTTTTATGCTCATCCAAGATATCATGCTAGATCCCAAACTCAATCAACATCCAAATGTGCTCTTTCTGTCAGCAAAGTTACCAGCCAAATTAGCATCAAAGTATCCATGTAGTGTCACATCTCCGGCAGGATATCTCAATCCAAGATTCATGGTCCCATGCAGGTATCTCAACACATTCTTTGCAACAATCTAGTGTGCATGTGATGGCCCAATCATATATTGGCTCAGGGTATTGACCGCAAAATGTATGTCTGGACAAGTGTTCACTAAGAACATCAATGCCCCAATCAGTTGTCTATACTCAAAAGGATTTGCTAAATCAAGTCCTGTAGCTTCACCACGTAACTTCTTGGAATTCATTTCCATTGGTGTATTCACGGACTTGCATTCTGTCATACCAAATCTTTCCAGTAGCTTGACAACCATACCTTGGCCCAGAAAGTAGTGCATCAAATGAAAATCTTTCATTTCAAACTCAGAAGCTAACTTCCTTTCACACTGGAGGATAAGAGGTTCTCCACTTGTCAAGAATAATTCTTCAACATATAATACCAAAATCAAAGGCATATCTTGGACCATTTTGAATTAGATATTTGGATCAACATTGCTTCTGGTAAAACCAAGCTTCATCAAGAAGCTATCAATGCGGGCATACCAAGCTCTTGGGGCTTGCTTCAATCCATAGAGAGCTTTTTCAGTCTACACACGAGTTTTCCTGTCATGTTCTTCAAAGCTTTGCGGCTGCTCCACAAATACTTCTTCCTTGAGGAAGCCATGTAGAAAAGCAGTGTTCACATCCAGTTGATGAAGTGTCCATCCTTGGCTAACAACTAGAGCCACAATAGATCAAATGGTAATATATCGGGCAACAAGTGCAAAAATCTCATCATAGTCTACTCCCTCTTTTTGAGAGAAACCTCTAGCCACAAATCTAACTTTATTTTTTTCAATACTTCCATCGGCACCATGTTTAATTTTGTAGAACCATTTGGAAGTCACAACAGACTTCCCTTTAGGCCTTGCAACTACTTCCCATACATCATTATGTATTATAGACTCATATTCATCAGACATAACATCTTTCCATGCTTGATCTTTCACTGCTTCTTCAAAAGTGCATGGTTCAACGTGTATAATGTTGTTCATGACTACAAAGTATCCCTGGAACCCACATGGTTTCTTGCTTTCTCTGAAGGTTCCTTGGGGGGAAATATGTCTATTAGCATCCTGTAAGTGTTTCAAAGCCAAATGGTCTTTTTCTAGCAAGAGGGTCACATGGAGGAGGATCCAAGGGATCCATGGGATCCATGGGTTCATCAACAAGATCAGGCTCAAGCTCATGATCTTCTTGTGTATCCAAGGCATCATCTTGTCTTTCAACATTAGCAGGAGGAGGAGTGTCTTTGGCTTTTCCAAGAGGCGGATTTTCAGCACATGTTACATCCCTGCTAAACTCTATATTTTTCTGACTAGGGACGTATATTTTGTAAGCTTTAGAATTTTCACAATAACCAACAAACGTACCTTTCTTACTTGAAGCTTCCATCTTGGTCCTCTTTTCCTTTGGTACATGAAAGTAGACAGGGCAACGAAAGATCTTTAAGTGCCCAACCTCAGGCTTTTCACCAGTGAAGACTTCTTCAGGAGTCTTGTTGTTTAAGACTTGGTGTGGAGATCTATTTTGGACATAGACAACAATGTTAGCAACTTCTCCCCATAAAAACTTTGGTAGCTTTTGATCATGCAACATAGCTTTGATTGCTTCCATGATAGTTCTGTTATTTCTTTCAGCCACACCATTTTTTTCTGGGTTATATGGTATGGTGGTCTGTTTTTTGATTCTAGCTTTTTGGCAAAAGTAATTGAAATCATTTGAAGTGAACTCTCTTTCGTTGTCAGATTTGAAGATTTTGATCTGCTTTCCAATTTTCTTTTCTACCAGAGCCTTGAAGTCTTTGAACATGGCAAATGCTTGACCTTTGCTTTTTAGAAAGAAAATCGATGTCTTGTGAAAAAAATCTTCCACAAAGATTATATAATACAAGTAGCCACCAAGAGAAGTTACAGGCATAGGTCCACATAAATCAGAATGTATAAGGTGAAGTAACTGACTGGTTTTTCTTTTGCTTAAGGGAGTGGTCCCTTTACATGCTTTCCACTTGCACACCCTTGGCAAACTCCATCTTGATCCACTATAATCTCAATCATCCCAGAAACCATCTTTCTCACATGAGGCAAAGCTTTATAGTACAGATGAGCGAACTTTCGGTGCTACAATTCACATTGATGATTACTATCATGAATCAACAGATGGGTTGGTCTTCCATTGATTTTATACTTTCAAATCTTGATGCCAGAGTGAAGGCATCTCTCATGCTATATTTCATTGGCCAAGTGAAAACTTTTCCATTTATAAAAACAACTTTCATTCCTTTGTATTCTAAGGCAGATATAGATACAAGATTTTTTTTCAAACCAAGTACATACAAAACTTCTTGAAGCGATAACATTTTACTTTGATCCAAATGAAAATAAACAAAACCAAATCTCTTTATTGGATATGTAGACTTATCTCCAAGTATAATTTTCAGATTCGTTTCCTTCTCAACCAGATTTGAGATAACTTCTTTATAACCAATAAAGTGTCTTGAAGCACCACTATCAACCAACCAGCTACCACAAGAATCTGTAGGAGAGGAACTAGAAAGAGTAGAAATGAGAAAGTACTGTGATTATGTTTCAATTGCATTATTATCATACCTTGGGTTCCTTGAAATATTGGAAGAACAATAACATTCTTTACGAACAATCTTCTCTTCTTCTACTGTAATTAGCTCTGAAGTTGTTGCTACGATTTTTGTGGTTGGATCTTGGTGCACTTTTATTTTTTGGCCAATCACAGGCATAGTGGCCATGCTTATGGCAATTGTAACATTGAACTTTTGATAAGTCCTTGTTCCATTTATAGGAACTATTGGATCTGGGAGCAGGGTTTCTTGGAAAGTGATAACCTCTTTTTCCTTTCTGCTTCTTGTCTTGGACAACAAAGGTAGTAGGTTCTTCCACTTCATGTTTGCGAATTTTTCCTTTAGCAATCATTCTGGCCTCTTCTTGACTGCACTTTCCCAAGAGCTCATTAAATGTGGGACACTTGTCATTGTTGCTAATGGTAGTAATAAAAGTTTCCCAAGTTGGAGAAAGATATCCAAGGCTAATCAACACTAGCTCTTTATCAAATACAATTTCACTAGTAGTTGACATTTGATCCTTGATTTTAGATATCCTCATGAAACATGATTGGATGGTCTCTCCTCTGTTCATCTTAATGTCCTTGAGTTGATTCTTCAAAGCAAGCATTTGTCTCAAGTTGTTTACTTATTACGTTCTAGTCATGTTCCAATTAGCTTGTCATACATTTCCTTAGATTTCTTCAACTTGGAGACATAGGTGATAAGATGGTCTCTAAGAGAATAAGAAATAATCTTCTTAGCCTTGACTTCTCCCTTCTTGTATCCAGCCTTGACAACAACATTTGAATTTTCTGGTGGTTCTGGTACCACACCTTCCACATATTCCAATACATCATGTTCTTCAAGAGTAATGTCCAATCATGCCTTTTGTGGACCAAAAATCGAAGCATCATTCAACTTCTCTTCATTCTTGAAGTAAGAAGAAGACATCTTGATCAAGTCAAATAAATTTTAGCAACAAGTAAGATCTTTTTAAAGGAGTGATATCTCTTATCTTCTTGGGCTTGTCTTCACCAAAGCTCTGTTACCATTTTGAAATTCTGATTTTTTATGCTATAACAATTACTTATTACAAAACTTCCTTCTGCTGCAATATCAGTTAAGCAATTGTAGATAGAACATAAACCAAATGCACAATAGAAGATAGCCAAGAACAAAATGAGACTCAGAGAATTTAGGTCCAATTACCAGGCAAAACCCCACAAGGGGAAAGCCCAACTCGATTTTTCTTATATTAGATATCAATTGTTCAACGGAGATACAAAGTACAATGAGAGATCAAGAGAATGAGTAAGTTCACCCAAATTTGAACAAGCTGAAGCATAAAGATCACTGGTAGCAACATCAGATGCAAACACAGAATCAACCTTCCCTTCAACTGAATCAACACTGAAACATTAAATCAACCTTGGCTCTTCAAGTCCTACTCTTACTTTCCAAGTGTCTCTCTCACAATCTTCTTCAAGTCTCTCCAACTCTCTCTCTCTTAAGTTCGAATTCTTCTTTCACAACGCATAAGTTGTAAGGTGAGATGATATGAGACACATATATGTAGGAGGTGCAATGAATTCATGCCATAAAGGAGGTATAACTCACATGCCATGAAGTAGGTGCAATACATGCCTTTTTGGGAAGAGTAACTTATGCCATTATGGAGAGGTAACACATGCCTTAGAGAAGTGTAACTTATGCCATTAAGGAGTGTTATCATTTTAGGAGAGAAATATATGATTTAAATGGGGAGAGTGTAACATATGCATTAATGAGAGTGTAAGAGGAATCTTTCATGACATGCCTTTAATGAGTGTGTAAGAGAGTGTAACATAGTGCTATGTGAGTCATCAAGGAGAGGTGCAAAGTGATTTGAGTGTCATGAAGGAAAGGGGACTTGAATTTCCTTTTGATAATATCATAGTATCATAAAGGATAATAATAATAATAATAATATTGATGATTAAGTCAAAATTGAACTATTGGGATTGATTAATGATAACTTAAGTGATTTTCCATCAACTATACTTGATTACCAATTGATGCAAGGTGATTTACTATTTTTGAAAAGTCATATTTGAGATACTAGACATGACTTTTTAATTTTAGAAAGTCACTCTAGAATTGTCAAAATGAGTTTATATTTAAGGAAATTCATCCCCGAGCTGCTGATTTTCAACACCTCATAAATAAAATGTGGACATAAATAACGAGAGCCAAGTTGCCATTAGGAGTTTATGGGAATTATTCACACTTACCATTTAAAACTCCACTACTAATCAAAGGCTTCCTCATCTAGGAAGACTATCATTTCTTGAACAATGTATAAAATAAACCCCTGTTCAAAATTCCAACTCTAGTATGTGTATTCTACACTATCATCAAAGAAAAAGTTGAAGCCCTTATCTTCCTCCACTTCTAGTCCACACATTCCATTTTTATGCCAATGTCCTCCTGAGAATCATTTACTGTCACTTTTGTTGCCAACCTAATATTTGTGGGCTACAAATTCGGCTATTTTGTTAAGTGGGAAAACCATGATATTTGGAACATTTTTCATTGAGTTTATTTTGTCACTAGCATTTCCAAGGGCAAATCTTGGCCATGTGATGGTAGATTCAAGATTCACAAGGGAAAATGTAGTAGATCCAAATTGTGTGAGGACAAATTTGGGTTTTATGACGGCAATTGCAATAGATCTGAACTATATGAAGAAAGATTTAGGTTGCTTGTGGGGCGATTTATTCTTTGTGAGGGTAGATGCAACAAATCAAAGTTGTGACAGAAAATCTAGGTTGTGTGAGGTAAGTTGGTAACATGCTGTGATTTGAGCTACACAAAGGCATTTGTGGGATTTGTGAGGGTGAATGTTTAGATCCTACTATGGAAACAAGCTTTGGGGATGTCTTATGCTCATAGAATCTTTGGGGTAGTACTAGCTACTAAATGAGACTGGATTTGTCACCAGAAGGCATTTGAATTGTTCAGACAACAAGGCTTGCAGGGTGTAGAGGCCCAATAATCATTGGATTGACAAGCTCTTAGATGAATTTGTGTTCAAATATCCAAGTTGGTGGCTAAATTCATTTGGTAAACATGCTACCAAAATAAAATAGAATGCCTTCTCTGTCTTGTGAATTTTTTCCTCTTTGCACATAGTTCTTTTGTACAGTTGATTAAAATTCAATATCCTACATCCAATCCTAGGGATTGGCATGATTGAACTTGTGTTGCTTGCAGTGATGACAGATCTTGCAGTCAGCTTTGGAACCTTGGAATTCTCTCTATTACTAACTCTAGGTCTCATAGGGTCCTTCATGGTTGTCTTTCCTCAAGTCATTAAATGTTCATCCACTACTCCCTAATTTTTCATCATTGTAATTATAGTTTTCTTTTGACTAAACATCTCCCTTTGACTAAATTTTTTAGAATATGTCCATAGAATGATTCAGTGAAATAAGGGTTGCAAACGTAGCCTTCACAAGCACTATCAAAGCTAATTTGAGTAGACTATCTACTAGAATACCCATAAGTTTAGAGTGCCATCATAAAGGCTAACCATAAATACATAACAAAAGCAATCCATGAGACATGACAAGATAATGGCTGTACGTCCAAGCATAAACACAGTGTCATTAAGATGCAACCAAAACTATCAGAACTGGATAGTCAACTCCAGAAACTGAAATCAGACTAGAATTGGACATAAACAGAAACAAAAATCATACTAATCAGAACCATTCAAATCATCAAGACTAATTTTTGATCATGATCTTAATCCATTAGGGATCAGACAAAATGCACCACCAAACTGATCGACCAAAAAATGCATATAAAACATTCAAATTTTGAAAAATAAAATCATGTATCCATGTGAATCCAACCATTATACAAAAATATGCAAAGTTTCTCATGTATATAGTGAGTAAGGGTGCATATACCCAAAATAGTATCGAGTGAAATCCGTAACTAAACCAAAATACATCAAAAAACAGGCTCTAAATGGGCTCTAGAGTCGAGTCCAAAAATAAGCATAGTACTAATTAATAACTATAAGGAAGCCTCTAGACTCTACAATCTAATCATATGAGAGAATTAACTGAATCCTCATCATCTACATCATTAACATGACTAGACTCAAAAATGGGATTTTGGCTTGATTCCCCAGGCCCTGAAGGTACTCATCCAACAACAATATTCAAATCCTCTTTAGATTGCATTGCAGGGGGGACCTAGGGTTACGTTTAGCATTTAACTTGTTTTTAATCGATTATTTTCAAAAAATTTAAGCGCCCCCCATTGTCACTTGTCTGGTTAGGTATGGAACTTTCGCTACGTACTACGAACCATATCGGATTGGAGCATTCAATCAAACCAATACAACCTCATAACTGGTTGGACCGACCAATTTTGTCGGTTCTGGTAACATTGGCTATAATAGGTAGTAGTCCAACATCAAGCGGAGGATCATCATGATCGCTGGGGTTGGACCCAACCAATACCAAAGGACTAAGCTTTCACTACAATCGGATATCAGCCATTATTAGCCCGCTTAGGAGGTTTCCCATTCTCCAATGTTGTGAAAGTTAATGTTAGAAACTTATCATTGTTTTGCATAGGAGGCGCCAATTGTGCCTCCTTTGCGTACTCTCCTTAACAACAACCAATAATGAGGAGTCCTCAGATCTCTGTGATTGGTGGTGTTACCACCATGTTAACAGGGGTGTCCATCCCTTGTCATGATCAGCATGCTTGCATATTTCTGTCTTTTTGAACAACTTCTGGTGGATGAAGCATCATTTATTACTCCTGAAAACTTTTACTATATTCCATTCATTTCTCTTGAGGTGCCCCAGCAAAATAATTATGGTTGTGGCCTTTTCTTGCTCAATTATATGTTCCTGAGAGAAGCTCCTGCAACATTTAGCCTTCCACAGTTAGCGAACATTGCATATTTTCTTACAAGTGACTGGTTTGTTCCGGCTGAAGCTTCAATTGTTATCATATCTGTCAACTCAGTTACAAACTTCATAAAAAGTTATCTAGCATTGGACCAATGCTAAGTTATGATACAGGTCAGCAGTCTTTTAAAGCAGCACAAAGTGACACTGGGACAAGCATGGAAGTAGAATTTGTTTTGGAAGATTATTCTGTTAACTGAAGATATTCTGAAAATTCTGTTCTAGATTTAAACGAATTTCTGTGTTCCATTTTGGATAAAGTTACCGATCAAACATCTGTATGCCAGGCAGGAATGATACATTTCCCAACATTATATGTACTGTTAAAGTTGCTGGGGTTCAATATACAGGGGGTGTTGCACACAGTAAAACGGAAGCAGAAATTAAGGCTGCTCGAACACAGGCTTGTGAATCTGAGAAGGGGGTTGTTGTTCCAAATAATTTGACTTCCCAGCTTGACTTTTCTCTAAGAACAAGGGATAGAGAAGCGGAAATGTGGTCTGGAGAGTATGGGAAACAGAAGACAAATAGACAAGGCTATAGCTATGATGAGAAAGTTAGAATTAAAAGACTTTTCTGTTCTCAAACCCTGATTCATTATGCAATATTGTAAGTTGTAGTCCTTGAAGAAGATCAGACCATGCCAGATGACGAGGGCATGTGAAGACCTTGAACCACCAAAGCTTTATAGGCATTCAAAGGTGCCTTTGAAGCTGAGGCAGAGACAACTAAAGCTAAAGGGCGCGAAGCATTTCAAAAGAGAAACGATCAGCCTTGAACAGCCAGCAAAGGAAGAAGAGGATGAGACAGACTCTGGCTTAAAGTACAACGCGAAAAAGTGTTTTCTTTCAAGCAAAATATTATAATAGTTGAGAACTGATACAGGCTGTTAGATTGAAAAAATCTCCAATGTGGTGTTCGACATTCGATTGCTTGAGAAACTCTCTATGTGACGTAAGATTCGTGCTTGATAAAGCCATCTCGGCAGGGGCCGAACCCTCATGGATCAGGGAGACTCCGAGTTGTTTCACAAGTTTATCTTCCATGACAGGTTTACTGCAGGTTCTGGAATTAAATTCTGTCGAGTTGAAATCCATTTGGCTCAATTCTCTTGTATAGGCTTATGGATTGGTGCAAGATATGTTCGAGATAGAGTTTTATGTTGACGCTTTCAAGAATGCTTCGCCATGGAGAATGCATAATTACACAGACATTGACTCTGTGCAAATGACACCAAGTGCACAAATGGAAATGTGGGGTCGTCATCTTCTGTATTGTGATCCTGTTCTGGAAAGAATATATGGTTGAGAGAAGCTTCTACTTTCAGAGACTGCATTGCACGAGCAGCTTAGGCACTGGAGTTGGAGTCATCTTTTGGTTCCACACATTACAAGTATTTTGGTGTCGGTATTGTGGCACAACATACAGTAAATCACGATAACACATGGTGGTCGTGGTAGTCCAGGGTAGCCCTCCCGATTTCAGTTAGGCATTGGTTTGACTGAGTTATTGCGGCCTGGTCAGAGCTCATTCACAGCTGCGGGGTCATGGGTCTCAGCTCGGTGGTATGGGTAGTATGGTTTTATTCGGCTCTCCTAGTTTGGTCGTTAAACTGTCCAAGATTCGATGGGAATTATTATTTAGGATCATGGAGGATGGTGGCCAGGAGACCATATTTCATGCTAGCTGTTTCTGAGTGGGGCCTTATTGTTGCTTTGTTATAGATGTGGCTCTGTCCACTTATTTTATTTTATTTTTAGTTAGATTAAATTTAGTCCTTTTGGACTAGGTTCAGGGAATTCTATGAAAATAATATTATTTTAATGTATTGGAACTTTTCTACCTCCTCTATATAAAGGAAGGACTTCCATATTTATAATTCACAGTTGGATAATGGGAGTATCCTCTTTCAAGAGGTTAAATGAGAATTTTTGGTGCCATTGGTTTTTTTGGGTTTGTTACGTGATGCATGTCTAGCCTGAATTTTTGGTGCCATTGGTTTTTTTGGGTTTGTTACGTGATGCATGTCTAGCCTTCAAAGTCTTTCTTTTCTTGGTTTCGTTTACAGGAATTTTTCAATGTTCCACAGAGTTTCTGGGGGAGCTGGGAGACGTACAAGGGGTACTTTTGGTTTCTGGGGGAGCTGGGAGACGTACAAGGGGTACTTTTGGTTTTGTTGGCAGGAATTTTTCAATGTTTCACGAGTTTTCGGGAGCTGGGATACTCACAAGGAGGACGTATATAAGAAACCCAAACTTTAAGGATTTTTCGGAGAAAAGAGGGGACGTCATAGTCATAAAAATTTATAAAATATAAATTATTAAAAATTTAGTATATAAAATAAAAAAAATGAAATTCCAAAAATATGTCAATAACTAAATAGAAAATCTTAATAATTATGAAATGTACATGTAAAGACTAAATATGTAAAGACTAAATATGATCATCATTACATATTAGACTATTATCATTTGACATTATGCAATGTTCCTTTTAAATTCATCATTTGGCATGACACAAGGCACATCTAAATTAAATTAATAAATTCATCATTTGACAATTGAAATTATGCAATGCACACGATAAAAAGTAAATTCATCATATGACAATGACATTAACATTATGTTGAAGTCTAAAATAGCCATATAATACTAAACTAAAAGTAAACATAGAAAGCATTGAGCAATGAAATACTAGTAAATTTCTCAAAAAATACTAAATAATATTAATAAATACTAAGTCTT
>APFE031023530.1:84281-108190 GCA_000404065.3 Pinus taeda | reverse complement strand
TTGATCATTAATCTGTGCATCAAACCATATAAACAGTAACCAGGAACAATAAAACAGAACAGGTAGTCACATATAAGAACACGAGATATAAGGTGGAAACACAATGTGGATGAAAACCACCTGCTGCAATTCGTCTCTATCTTCTTTTAATTAGAAACTTCTTTTTACAATGTTTTTGTACTGGTGCAGTCTTATACTAGTACGCAGGCTGCTACCTGCAGAAGGCTACAACCTTATCTCGTTTTCCAGCTTCTCTTGGAAGGGAGCTACAACCCCCTTAGCTCTTGTACTAGTTGAGGTACTAGTACGTAGGTGTTGACCTACAGAAGGCTACAACCTTTTCTTTTCTTCCAGGGACCACGTTTCATAAATTTTCAGACTGGATCCATGAATAACATCAATCAAACATCAAGTATATCTGCATCAACCAATCTCCTTTTACAAACCAATACTGAATCAACCAATCACTTCTCAGAAAGTTGTAACCAGAATATAGTAATAGTAACCAGAACCAATCCTGAACCCAGGACACTGCAACAATAAACAGAAGTAGCTAAAACATATTTCATGAGACGTACGCTACTTCAATATGCAAAACCTGCGTGCATACGCTGATGTATTAAGGCAAACCTGCGTATACGCTGTTTTGAATTAATGAACCAACGTGTATACGCGCTTCTGATGTGCCCAGATTATCAGATTTATAGATCAAGTCATGCACCAAATATAACAGATCAAAATCACACAAAGATACTACTATTCAAGCCTTAAGATCTTGACCCATCAATAGAACTTATCCTTCCTCTAGTGCTCAGGTTCCTCCTTGGTTCAAATCCAGCTATGAACCATAACCCAATTCTAGATCTTGCTCTTCATAAGATATTCAATGCTTGAGTTAATGCCCTTGCCTAATGATCTCCTTCTCCTTTTATAGTCTTAGGCCTTATCCAATACCATGATCCAAAACCATAGAGAATCAATACCATGGACCTAATACCTGGGTTCAACACTTCGGACGAGATACCACGGTCCAAATACCAAGGACTAAATACCATGGACCAAAAAATAAGTTTTCCCACATGTACGTGCTTTTGCTTGCATGAAAGTGCGTACATACATATACGCGCCTTTTGATCGTCGATCCCGCGTGTATATGCGACTTGGTTAAGAGGAACCTGCATATATCTCTTTTTCTTTCATTCTGAGAGCCTGAACTATGATATGTCATTTGAATGAGTTGCCCTCAAGGACAACACCTGTGTTATAACACCAAACTTGTGTCATAATGCCAACACGTTGACCCTGTTTAGCCAATACTCTTTGTCTTGACTGACCTCTAAAGCAATTATGTCCTCTAGGTCGAGCTCCTCATTCAGTATTATGTGTTTTTCTTCTTCTTGTAATGCCTTCTTAAGCCATTTAGTTCTTGGCCTTTTTCTCTTACCTTTTCCTTATGTTCCTTCAGACTCATTTGTCTCCATGATTTCTTTTCCCTTGCCAGCTTGCTGCAATAGTTTGGTTTGCTCTTTCTCCATGATCAATTGTTTTGCTTTCAATTGACCATTTTCTTGTTCTAGGAATGAGATGATGTATCTTGCTCTTGCCATGTTGACTGTGAGTTCCTTGATCTGATAATATTTGTCTCTGATCATCTACTGCATGCTCGAAGTCTCATATTTTGTCTCTAAGTCAACCAACTCAAACTCATGCTCAACCATGTCCTTATCTTGCATTGGTGCTCCCTGTTTTGCTGATGTAGAAGGCTTGGCCCCTTTCTCACCATGAGAAGCAAACACAAGCCTCTTTCCTCTCTTGTACATCCTAGTCACCTCAGGTTTAGGTGTTTTAGGAACCTCCTCTGATTTGTTTGATAATCCTACTTCCATAGGCTGTGCTGATGTGTCTTGGTGATGGCTTGGTGAAGTAATCTCATTTCATTTTTGAAACCCTAGATGATAGGAAAGGGGAAAAACAGTGAGGGACGAGTGAAAAATGAAATGATGGGTAGGTGGAGTGGAGAAAATGGCAAGGGAAATTCTAGGAGGTGGATATGGACAGTGAGCAACTTATGAAAATGAAATGAAGTGGAATGAAGGAATGAAGTTTTTGTAAAAAATGAAAAACAGAGTTTTTAGGAAAATTCTCCAAATTCTTTAGGAATGAACTAGGGTTTCACTTTTAGTCAAGTAACTTAATGTTTTGAGGTTGGTTCAGTGGTTCATATAGCATATTAAACATGTGTAGAGGTGTAGGAGGAGATTTTACATGTTTAACATGTGAAAACTAGACTAGCCATCATCAACACTATCACCATTTCATGGCAAATTCACTAAAAACCCTAAATGAAGAAATCTTTGGCTTGAATTCATCTTGCAAAATAAAAAAGTGAGTAAGATGGTGTACTTACTCGTGGATGAGCTTAGTATTGCAAGAAAAAGGAATAACAAGCTTAAAAATTCAATTTGGGTGAGTTTCGGGCAAATTTGAGGTACTCTGGCCCAAGCGCAGCGCAGTGTTCCTGAGCGCAATGCCATCTTCCAAACCACTTTTGGAGGTCCTATACTGCTCCAAATTAAGAACTTGATAGCTCGTTGGAAAGCTCTTGAAGTCTGCTCTAATATGGACTCCTCAAGCATGTAATTTGGACACTCCATCAGGGAGAAAAAATGATTTTCCGAAGGTCACTCCAAAAACCCAGGGTGTCTCTGACAAAAGTGCAGCACCAACTTGCAGAGCACTTTTGGATGCCTTCCACTAATCCAAATCATGATCTAAAGGTACCATTGAAAATTTTAGGACGTCTCCTACACATTAAAGTCCTTAAGTACTACCAACACCTGCTCCAAACTCCTGAAAAACTGTCTTGAAGTCAAGCTTTCCATAAGTGCAACAACTCTCCCATAACAAGCGTAGTTTGGACATTTCTTTCAAATCATAACCCCTATGCATAAAATGAAGGAGGTCTTTGTTCCTTGGCCTATCATTGACAAAAACCTCTCACTTTTGTAAAATTCTTCTCCATTTGGTCAGAAACATATTTTGAAGAAAAAATGTTCCTATGAGGAATGATGAGACGAAGTTTACCTTTATCTTTATTTTGCTTTCCCTAAGCTGCTAACTCCCTTTACCCACTGAATTACATGATGTACATGTTTTATTTTGACATATGGTATCATGACGACACATGGAGTGAAACCCTAAACCATGACCTAAAATGAGGAATTTAACCGTTTCATCACCCAAGACACTTAAATGAAGATATGATACCTCGAAAAAGACAATGACTATGATGATTGATGAGAACCATGAGTAAATGAAGGGAGCAACAGTGACCTAGACACAACAACCGGTGACCAAACTTTTATTTGAAGACTCACTGAAATGACAAAAAATTGACTTGACACCCTAACAACACCTTGTAAGAGCATACTTGATCATTGGTGACAGGCTGAACTGACTAACACTAACAGGGATAAAACCCTGGAAGGTGAGGTTTCTCTACTCTCTTTATTCGAATGGAATGGATGCAAGTACAAAGATGTGAGGTGGCATGTGGGCTATTACAGTGCATAAGCCCTCTCTCTTTTCTCTCTCCCTATCCAGTCTTGGCTACTCTATTCATCTATGGAACAAAATGCACTCAAATGAATGCAACCCCTTTTCCTCTTAGTGGCCCGGTTATAACACAACTTGATAGCCTACTAGTGGTTAGGTTTGACTCCAACTCTTAACTGGAGTTACACCATTGACTTCTTTGGAGTCTTCTTCATCATAATCATGTGGCTAGCCCCTTTTCCATGAATAATGAGGGTTGACGTGGCACCCTCTTGAATTATGGTGGTTAGTTTCGAGAGTTCACTTCTGGGAGGCATAACTTTCTTATACGAGCTCTGATTGAGGCGGTTCCGATGGCATTGGAAAGTTATTGATGTGTAGATTATGGAATCTAGGTTCATAGTAAGGTCAGGACCACAAAAAGTGTTCATTTAAGGCCTCAAATTTTCAAATTGGGACCATTGGTAAAATTTTTCTTATGTGTTGGTACCTCCACTTTTTCCACTCTGGGAGCATTAAGATGGATGAAAAATAAGATAATGATCCAATCTGAATCATACCTCTCCCTTTTAGGAGGTTTTTGGTCCCCAAAAGCTTTTACTTAATAAGGTGAGGAAATTTTTCCTCCACCCTTTCCAGTGTGTACCATTTAGCCTTGGCAAGAAGTTGTCCTTTCAACCTAATCTGCTAAAACGTCATGCTGTGTTTATCTTGTAGTTATGGACCTCTTTTGCAAAACTATATCTTGTGTCAACTCTACCTAAGAATCCAATGCCAAATCCTCTACAGAAAATAGTACTTATTTATCTTCCTGATCCAACATAGAAGACTCATAGAGCTTCATATTATCTACATTCACCACTGAGTAAATGCACATATATGGAGGTAGGCTGAGCCTATAGGCATTATGTCCCACCTTCTCCAGTGTCTCAAAGAGACCATATTGTAGAGCCTTGATTTTCTTACGAGGACCTTGAAGCTGCTCCTTATTGCATTGTAACCATACTCTGCTCCCCACCTTGAAGGACTTCTTTGTTCTATGTTGATCATGACTGACATTGAATTTTTACTGTGACTTATGTAATGTCTCATGTACTTGTAGATGGATTTGCCTGATCTTTTCCACAATTTTTTCTGCCCTTAAGGCACCCTTGTAATATCCTCCCACACTCCTTGCTGCCCATATGCAATATCCAAAGGTGAAGGTGTCAAATATCCAAAACAAGTTTCAAATGGGGACTTACTAGTAGAAGTGTGAGCTGCTTTGTTATAAGAGTGTTATACATATACTAGATTTTCATCCGAAGTCGTTAAATACTTTTGATTGTAACTCAAAAGATGCATCAAAGTTCTGTTGAGTACTCCTATTTACCTATTTGTCCATGGATGGAATGTTGTAGACCTCTCTTCAACTTCATATCCACATTCTCCCACAATTTAGTCCAAAGTTCATTGAGAAATCTTCTATCCCTGTCTAAAATAATGCTCCTTAGTAAACAATATCTTAAAGTGCACCCAAGCTTGTCCAAATAATAAGTTTGTTACTTCTTTCCCGCTGATGGTATTTTTGTAGGGCATTAGAACATACATCGTGTTGAACCTATCAACTACCACAAATAGGTAGTCATGTCCCTTTCTGGTTGTTGGTAAACCTCCCAAAAATTCAATGAAAATGCTTTCCCAAGGACGAGTGGGTATAGGCAAGGGATAATATAGACCTTGTTTCATGTTACTAGGCCTGCTGGTACAACAAAGCAGGTGTCCCCTTATCAAACTAGATAGCTCTTCTTGCATCTTAGGCCTATTACCCACCATTTTGTGGGTAATATCCCTAGGAGAAATTTTTCTTGAAGATGGTCTTCAGCGAACAACCAACAACCCCTTGCAGTCACTAGTTAGATCATTGTGCCATTTTCTCTGCCATTTGAGCCAACCATGTGGTCCCTCGCCCATTTGCCATGATCGTATGTTTGAAGGTGGGCCGCTCGTATCTAAAGGTATGCCTTGTCATTTGGAAATTGAGCATTGTAGTTTGCTTGTCATGGACACTTCTGGGCAAGGATTAATGGGGGGTTCGGCTGAAAGAATGAGCTAGGTCTGTGCTTTTGTCCCCTAGACCCCTTTTAGGAATTAACCTTGGATTCTAGCCTCGTGGGATCTATTTTATTGACCATTTGGTTCCAGGGATGGTCTTTCACGGGAAACCCCAATTTTGGTTGCGTGGTCCCGCTCCCTTATCTGCTTATATCACCCTCTTTCCATTCATTATTTCTCCTGCCTGGGTCAACATAGGGTTTGCTTGCCCCTTCTCCTTGCCCACACGTTGGGTCATGGTCTGGAATGAGGCCCAAAGGTTGATGCAACTCAAAAGAAAGATAAAAGCTTATATGGCCACATTCAATAAGAAAATGTACCACAAAATGCAAAAGATGGCCAAGACAAAATACATTTAGCACGTGGGAAAAAGCCAATACATGAGCTCTACCCAACATCATGGCCATCACCCTGGTTCCTACATGTTCTATGAGCCTTCTTCATCATATAGGAACCCATGATTGTCCCAACCCCGGGTGGGCGATGAACCGGCCAACCTTAAAAGGGGGAATTCACTACTATATCTTATACATCATGCTCTAACCCTTTGAGCCCCGACCAATTAATCAAGGAAAACCATAAATAGGCAAAAGACATATAAAGAAAGGTAGAAAAATCAAGGCCAGGGCACTTCATGTACCATGATTGCTTCCTCGTACACATTATAAACCCAAGTGTGAGCTTCTATCATACTAGCTACCCTTGTACCCCAACATGTGACCCAGGGCTGCCCCTTCTCATTCCCTACTTAATTCACCTATCTGTCACATCCCACCACCTTTTGAAGGGTGTACCTTGACTATATTATCCCCTTTAGAAGTAGAAACCATCTAATAGGGTCATTGGTTAACCCTATTTGGATTTTAGGAGACGTTGGCACATCCCGAAGCCCATTATGAAGTCCCCACCTGTCTTCCATGATTAGGTAATCTCATTTACTCGATTTCTCTAATGACTTGTTGTAGTGGAAGGCTAGGGGATGCATTGGATCTTATGTAGGATTGCAGATGGTTTCCATCTTGGGTTTGGTCTCCTTATACAAGGTCCTCATGCTCCAGAGGGCTACATTGGCACATGTAGGTTGGGTGTTGAGAGCCATGGGCCTCCCCAACAGCAGATTGCACTCCATGGATCCCCAAAACCATTCAGATATTGCTCGTGGTTCACTTATTGGATGAGGAGGATGCACCTGATCCATCATGCCCAGCTGGCCCCATATCTACATCATACACTTGGCAAATTATCTAGGACTTTCACAATGATGTGGCACCACCTACACAACCGTCCTAGCCCTTACAGGCGATCTACAAACATCTTTGATTTGTTTGGAGACCCGTGAGCACACTTGTGTGCCCCCACATGTCATTTGGAGCACCACAGGTTATTATTAGGGGCCAACCCCTTGTCCATTGCTTTTGAGGGTCCTATTGACCCTACTGCCTACACCTACCTACAAGTTAGTGAGAAAAGCCTTCAACCCCACAAGGTGTGGTTGGCGGCAGGGAACTCAGAGAAAGGACTGTTAAACTAATCCCGACTCTCTCCGTTTGAGCTATCTCCTAGGTTAGCTAAAGGGGGTGGTCCTTAATGAAAAGTTAAGTTAAAAAGGATGTGAGTTTCTAGGAGAATTGCAGAGTTAAATAGATTATCTCTTTAAGATTTATAAGCAAAAAATTGATATGAAAAATAACCATCATAAGATAAACATGAAATACATAAACAACCGGTGCCTTCCAAGTATTTTCTCTTTAAGAAATGATATTGTATTTTGCTTAAAGTGAAGTGAAATGCTTTCAAGTGGAAATCCAAAATAACTCTGAAAAGTGAAACACTAAATTGTTAACACAAGATATTATAAATGCTTTCGAGATGAATAAGTCTACAAATCAAAGCATGGAAACTATCTTGCTCAAAAGGATACAAAAATAACTCAAATGTTAGACCAAGATAACAACATGCAATTAAGTTTGCAAGCCAAAATAATAGTACTTGAAAGTGAAATCAACCATTCATGACAATAAGCAATTAAACCAAAAGATGAGTCAATTTCAAAGTACAAGAAAAATAAACTTGTTGTAAAATTAAAAGAGATTACAATGCTTGCATCCAAAGTGCCTCTTGAAATAAGATTTTCATGTGAGACTTTAAACCATAGCAAATGCAATGGAATGTTTTTCTTGGTTCATTTTATTAATTAGTGCTAAGACAAAGTTACAACTGAATTGTAGTCCTCAGACTTCATCCTTGCCCAAATGTTTGGATCTCACAATGAGGAGTCAATAGAGGTAGAGGGTCCCTAAAAGTCTATTCAACCAACTTAAGTTGGATGTAAGTTTTAGTGAGGCTTGGGGCCTTCCTATACTAAAATGCCTAGATGAACTGCAAATTGTGTTAATTACCCAAATTAAACTAACGCTCCATGCAAATGCTTCAAAGAGAAATAGTTTGCAAAACTTGAGAGCGTATGCATGCGGGAATTTAAATACAAGATTAGTAAAATTTGCATGTGGAGTGAAATGCGTTGATTTTAAGTATTCACAATATGAAATTAAAAGCTAAAAAGCTAAGAAAAACTAAAAGCAAGATTAGGCCACCCACAAGAATCCCTCCTCTAAATGAGGAAGGGGAATGCCATGGGAAAAATCCCAAGTTCCCTCCAACATTTTTTTTGAATCTTTTATTAGCGCTTAAAGTGGGTAAAAATGTCTTTAAGAGGGTAGTCCACAATACGAAAGAGATCTTTACAAAGACGAGACTTTAACAAAGCTAGATTCTCTCCCCCAAAAAATATAACAACAACAAACTTGAAGATGGAAAAAACTCTTCAAAAGAGATTCACAAAGCTCTAAAGGTCCACAACCTAGATGAGTTTGCAAGTCTCTCTCAAGTGCTTATGACCTCCCTAGAAATTAGTCTTTGGATAGCGTGAGAGGGTCCTGCATACACACAAGTGAGTAGTTTTCCAAGGCTTCTCCTCAAGCTCTTTGTTTCCCAACACTCAAACTTATGGGCTGCAAAAAGAAAGAAGAATAATTGTCAGTGTGAAATTAGGAAAAAGAAACCAAAACTAAATTTAGAATTTAATTTACAAAGTACTAGCTCAAGTAATGGGAATGAACCCCCATACTTGCTTAGCTTTAGAAATGACTCTTGAATAGGAGATATAACTTTGAAAGAACTAGAATCAAAGAATTATTTTGAATTTTAAATGGATGATCAAGTAGCTATAGACTAAGAAATCTCCCTTTTGCTCTTCGTTGGATGGAAAACTTGGAGGAAAAAATGGTAGAGTCTTGGATCACTGTGACTCTAGGAGTGAGTTGATTTAACTGAGACTTCTCCCACTTCCAAATGGATTCCTGCACACAATAAAAAAATCTTTCCTACACACTTGAACACGTATTAGTTTGCACAAGATTAGAGCAATATAATGAATAAGATAAACCAAACATTTCTCTTAAAATGAATTGGCAAGCTTATCCCTAGAATACTACTTTAAATCAATGATATGTGCAAGATAGTTTGCACACATCAATCCAAGCAAGATGGAAAGCATAAACTAATATTAGTTCAACATGCGAAAGAAATTAAACACAATAGCAGTAGTAAGAAAGGACATCACCTCATAACGCCAAGAGAACACCACCAACCAAATAGCCCCAAATTCTTGATTGTATTAAGAAAGTATGCCAGTACAAAATGACAGTGTCCTCAAGCCCAATAGTTTATTATATGATACAATTGAGAGCCCATGGCTCTATTATATAAAGAGTTGGGAGAAAATCTCAATGAAGAATGACAATGACAAATGGTATTGGAGCCAATCCCATTGTAGAAGTGATTAAACAAGTGGCATGAGGTGACAATCCCAAAGATAAATTTGAATTTGTTGAATGGAGCTCCAATGCAAAGTGTAAAAATTGAATTCTGGCAAGTGGACATCATTTTCTTCTTCCCTTATATGCCAAATTTGAATTTTATGATAGAATGACAAGTGTATATGAGTGGTAACCCATGGGGGCAATTTCCCACAAAATTTCCACCAAATATTCTCCCAAATCCTCCCAAATGTGCATTAACTTCAGAAATTCGAATTTCCAAGTAAACAACTTTTTCCTTTAATGCTAGAAATTTGATTTTATTTGAGCACACGTCATTTCCTTGATTTTAGGAGTCCACATCGCCTTGGGACTTCACTTTAACTCCCCCATAATTTTCTGCCTCATTTCCACAACATTTAACATGTGTGGATATTTATTTTTCTCCATTTATTTTATTTCTGGCTTAATTAATTGCCGGATTTCCCACTAAACCTAGGAAAAGTGGGTTTTGAGGGTTCAAAACACATTTTTAACCCATCAACGTGTGTCATAGTAAAAAGTTGAGGGTGAGAGGTTCAAATTTCATTACTCATGCCCCAAACAACTTCTCTAGACATCACTTATTACATTACAAATACAATTTTATTAGCAATTTCCGCAATGCAGAAAATGTAAAAAATTAAAAAATGACCACCTAGACCTAACCAAATTCAACGAATTTTTTTGTGTGATTTAGTATGGCAATATACATCGAATCTAGACAGTAATATGTGTTAGGGGATCAACCTTCAAAATGTCACCCCGGCTTTGGGGTAAAACGTGAGTGAAAAAACCTAGAAAATTATCTGTTTCTGAAAAAGAATGGATAATTAACTAGATAAAAAATACTCCAAGGTGTACTCGTTTGTTGATCGAGTCCCAACATCCTAGGATTGTTACAAACTCAAAAACTCATCATTACTAGTATCACTTATTATAATTCCCCACAGGGTTTGGAATCTGGGTACAAGAAAGACAATGAGAAGATAAAAGTAGAGTTAAAAACCTTTGTTGACTGATGATATTTGATAGTATAAGTGTCCTCTGGATCATCCTTGGGCATTGAGTCTTCATATAATCATCAGGTGCCACTCTGGTGGTCAACATGTCCTATTCTTGATTGAAGCACCCATGGACTTCATTAGGCCTCTTAAAGGGCCCTACTACATGCATAGATTATTATTTGACCTCGTAAGAGGCTTACTTTTTCATTTATGAGTTAGTTTGGTGGGTTTGTCAACAAAAGTTAAATTATTAGAACATTATTTTATTTTTGGGTCTTATGTAGGCCAATGAGGCTAATTCAAACTTTTAAGTGGTGTATAAATACAAGTGAGATGAGCTCATTTTCTCATCATCACTTTGGATTGGATCTTTTCTCTCTCGTGAGATTTTCGTACTTTTTCTAGAGGATGAAATGGAGCTTTATGGATGAATTTTGATGTGTGGATATTGGTCTATCTTCTCTTGGAGCTTCTCTCTTGTTAATTGTGAATGGTTGGATATATTTTGCTACATGTAAGTACACGATTTTAATTATGTTCTTGTTTTACTTTGTCATATACATTGGACTAGGATTTTCGTTGTTCTAGGGCTAATTGATGCATGCATTTACTGCTTAAAATTCCGGAATTTTGTCTCTATTATAGCATCTCTCAATGTATGAGCCATTTAATATGAACGAAATCTCCTAGGGGTAATTCTATCAAAGAATTTGACCTTGATAAGCCATTCCCTTTGTGCATCGAAGTATAAAAGCTGCAAGATTGCCTCTCCTTAATGTAGAAGGCTAGCGAAGTGGTCTTGAGGCTTCCTTGACTGAGAACCAAGAAATCCTACTCATATTCATCATAGACTCCATTTGCACAAAGACTAAGGCACTGATCTACCAAAACTTGGTCACCAAAATCACATTCTTTCACCTCCTTCCAGGTCTAACCAAGTTGGGGTACCTAGGGCATCAATTTCCCGACAAACTTGCCCTCCAAAATGTTCGATCTCCTAGGGTCTCCTACGTTGTTCTTTCCTCAATCTCTCTTCCAATTTTGAAGCCATTCCAACGATGGAGTTGGGAGAAAATCCAAGCCCTAGCTTTGAGATCAAACTTTGACTTAGCACCCTCAAGATTAGTACCTCAAAGGGTCAAATTAACACTTTCGAGTGAAAATCCTTTCTTTGATCCTTTCCCCACCTCGTCTAGGGTAAAAGCATCATTGGTTGTGATAGTTATTCCCCCTATCCTAGATTCGGTCCACTTGGTCCCGTGTGGTTCCATTCCTTTGAAAAGACAATTCTTCAAGAACCATCCGAGATACCAATTACAATAAGGATTTTAGGGATTGGAAAGTTCCTTCATAAGTCATATCCCTTTAACCTAACCCTTGGATCCTCCTTCCCTTTCCTTAGAAGACTTTGTACCTTGCTTAGGAAGCAAGCAAGCCTTATCCTCTCTCTTCTGGGAAATGGATCGTTTGGTTCACTCCACATTATTTCATTGACTTATCCTTCATCGGTGACTCCATAACATACTGGGTCTCCTCCCACCGGGGAACATTCGTAAATAGAAGGGAGCCTTAGCTGAGGTGATAATGGGCTAAGTATCCATTTACTGCCCTTGGCCTAGCATTTTCCCTGTAGGTCCCTTGAGCCTTAGCTGAGGTGATAGTGGGCTAAGTCTCCATTTGTTGCCCTTGGCCTAACATTTTACGTTTAGGCCCCCTGCTAGTTTGAGCGGTAATAGGGCCAATGCACATATCTCTGCAAGTTGGCCACTGTCTTCCCTATAACAAAGTGCCTTGTAACCTTGGAGATGTGAGCCTCTCTAATTAGTTGAAGTCTCTCACCTTTAAGAATCCAATACTTATTCAACCTGTAGAGTAACACATCGTAGAGATGGTAGTCAATTGTGTTGTCACCATTGTGCACATGACACTGGCTCTACAATTGTTGAAACGCCTCCTTGAAGTCCTCATCTTTTGGATATGCTTCTATGTATGCATCATGGGTGAATGGCTCCATATGGATAAGAGTTCCCAAATCTGTGATCTTTGATGTGGGTGGGATTGAAAGCATGTCGGCCAACTTGTTTGTGTTTTCCTTCTTATACTTGATTACTAAATGAAATTGTTGTAGAAATCCCATCCACTTGTAATGCTTGGTCTACTTTAGCTTATTCTGCGCTTGTAAGTACTATATTGGTTGGTGATCTGTGTGGATTACTATCTCCTTTCCCATCAGATAATGTTTCCACATCTTCACAGCTTGCTATAGGGCATAGAACTTCTTGTCGTAGGATAGGGTAGTTGAGAACCACCCCATGAAATACTTCAAAATGGTAGCATACAGGCCTTCCTCCCTGCTTCAATACCACTCCCATAGCATACCCACTCGCATTTGTCTCCACTTCGAAGGGCTATTGCAAATTCGGTAGTGCTAGAATTGGTGCTTAATTGATCTTCTTCTTTAACTCCTAAAAGGCCCTTTGTTGGCCTTTTCCACTCTAGAAACTCTTGCCACTCATTGTTATGGCATCGAGTGTTGCTGCAACTAATGAAAACAAGGTTATGAATTTCCTCAAGTACTGTGCCACCCCAATGGAGCTCAAGTCCTTACCTCAAAAACATTAGTAGGCACTGAGCACTTCATGGCCTCCATCGTGGCAAGATCTATCTTAAGCTCTCTCCCACCAATTACATATCCCAAATACACCAAATATTGTTGTGCAAATTCACACTATTTGAGATTTTCGAACAATTGGTGCTTCTTTATTGTCTCTAGCACTTGCATCAAATGTCAAATGTGCTCCTTTTAGTTATACAAATGTCAATTGTATACCACTATATCATCCAAATAGACAATAACAAATGAATCTATAAAAGGGCATATCATATCATTAATTAATTTCATAAATGTAGCTAGTGCATTGCATGGACCAAAAGGCATGACTAATCACTCATACAAACCTTGCCGGTTTTGAAGGCGGTCTTCTAGGTATCTGCTTCTTTGTCTCGAACACTGGTGATATCCAGACTTTAAGTCCATCTTAGTGAAGTATTTGGCTTGCTGCAACTAATCCAATAGATCATCTATTCTCGACAGGGGGTACATGTTCTTGACTGTAATTTTGTTTAATGCCCTGTAATCAATACACATCTGATAAGTCCCATCCTTCTTTAGGATAACGATGATGGGCGACTCACATTGTGAGGTACTTAGTCGAATGACACCTTGTTTCAGTACCGACTGCAACTGCTTCTTCACTTCACTTGCTTCTATAACAAATTGCCTGTACAACCCAATGTTTGAGAAAGGGGAGTTTAGCAACAATTTGACCTTGTGCTCCACTTCCCTCTTGGGCGGTAGCCCTTTAGGCTCCTGGAACATACACTTGTATGCCTTTTGCAACTCTTCTAGTTGTTTTTGTTCCTTAGTACGCCCTTTTAGGGATGATTTTACTTTCACTGACTTTTCTACAGGACGATTTCTCTTAAAAACAGTGAAACATACTTCTTGCTAGAACTGATAAATTTCTTGGCTTGGTTGGTACTTACCAATGAATTTTTGGACTTGCACTTGTGTGCATTGATGGTGAAGGATTTCCTATCCTTGATGAGGCAGTACTGGTCGGCTTGCCACATGAAGATTCTTCCCCGCATGTACATATAAGGACTTCCAAACACCTACATCTAGTTCTACCTCATCAATAAAATCAACATTGATAGCAAATCTTATTTGCATTGTATGGTTACCTTTGTTTCTACATCCTTATTTACCCATCCCAATGGATATGGACTATGATCACAAAATTCCAATGCCAATTTGTTGATCAATGAGACTTCAATGAGATTTACTTGCCATTCTCAGTCAAACAGAGCGTCAATCTTTGTCTTCTTGACCTGTATCGTTATATCGAAGAGTTTGGTCCTTTGTTCTCGTCTTGTTGTTGAAGGATGCTAAAAAATTCACCCCCTTCTGCACTGATGTACAAACAATCTTATACATGTCCAAGCTACCTTCCACCTGATTACTTGAACCTATGGCCATGAGATTTTTCTTCGTAGTATCTTTCTTTTTGTTTTTCAAAATTGACCTCTGGATGCAACTTTCAACACTTCTCCTATGTGTGATCATCAATATTACAATGATTACAGTGGTTGTTGGGATCTTTAAATTGGTGTGTTGTGGTTGTTGTCTCTTTGTCCGTCCCCCTTTCCACTTCTTCTTACCCTCCTTGGAAGCTTCCTGATGCTCCTTTTTCTTTGACCCACTTCGTGGCCCTTTCTTCTGACCTATTCTCTCCAAGTATTGTACATGTATAGAAGATTTGTCCATCGATATGGGCTTGAACTGTTGAAAAATCTATAGGGCAACGATTATAGTGATTTCTCTTGACTCGATAACTGCTTGTGATGCCTTTTTACTTATTAGCTTTGTTACTTATTATTATATGTGTGTATCATCAAAAAACTACCAAAACCAAGAAGAATAAGAGCATAGAATATAGGTTGCAAGTCAGGGCCAAAACCTTTCCACTTGAGAGGAAAATCCACAAATCCCTTCTCTTCCTTATAGATTCTTCAATTGACGAAATCCAAGACCTTAAGACTGACTTCAGAAACCTCCAAGACCAAGACCCTCTCCGGATGATGTTCTAACCTTGATCCAATCAAACCTAGTCAAATCTCTTCCAGTAGCACTTCTTTGACCCCCAGTTGTAGAATTTCGGCCTCCACTGAAGATCTAAAATTTTAGCCCCCCCAACAATTGCTGCTGCCACACGTGTGAGCTTCGATCTGCCTTCTGAGCCTTCCTTTGACCTTCGCTTGCCTTTCCCTCACTTCTGGAGCTTGAGGATGACCCTTGGTGACCTTTGCTTGACTTGCTTGCCTTCTTTCCTCCAAGATCGAACTTGTAGATAGAAACCCTAGATTTATTGTAGAAACTCTAGTTCTCCTTAGCACGTGTGAGAGAGAAATAGCCCAAACAAATATCTTCTTCATCCTCTTCCTTTGTTTCTACCTTCTTCTTCCTTCTTCTTCACTAGAATGGGAGATAAGTGAATGTGTCTCAAGGAGGATGAGTTCCCTCCTATATATAAGCTCTTCAAGGTGAACGTAGCTCTTTTAGACCGACTTGCCAGTTGCCATGCTGACTTGGTCTTGGAGGGTATCTGGACACATTTTAAGACAAAAATAATTTTCTTTACAAGTTACAATGTGCCCGATGGGGTCTTCAACTTATGACAATGACTCTTTTGACTTATTGACCTAGGACAAACCCTACAAGCACTCAATGGGTGCTTGACCTATAAAATAAAAGACTTTGAGCATGAAACCCATGCTCCAAAAATAATAATAATAATTATCTTTCATTTTACACTTTACAAGCATCAAAATTACATTTCTTCTTTATGAAGACCGAACTTAGTTACGCATTTTTCAACACTCCGTCTTAACTTGGGAGGTATTCATATATGGTACATGGACATTCTCAATTTGAAAAGACCTCATAAGAAGAGTCAGATTGGTAACCCATTTGTTTTAGCATCATACCAACCAACATTGCCACATAGCAAGGCTTTGACTAACAACTCTATCTCTCCACAAGATCAGAGCACAACGCTGGCAAGACCAATGATTTATAGACACCATCATCATTGTCTCTCAAGGTACATAGTCCACCCAGGTGTTCACAGAGTATGACCTTCTTTGGACAATTCTTATCTTGGATGGCCAATCCTAAAAGAATATTAGTCCATGACTACTCTCATCTTGGATGCCCTACAACATCCTTAAAGAGTATCAGATGTTAGATGCTTACCCAGTCCTCCATTTTATCTTCCCAAGTGAAGACAAGAATGATGTGCCTATCTCTCCCTCTCAAATAGGGAGGATATGTCAACCAATTTGTCTCTCAAATACACATGCTTCTTATTAGGAAGTGATTTTGTCAATATGTCAGCTACCTACTCATCAGTGGAGATATATTATAGCTGCAATATGCCATCTTGTACTAGCTTCCGAATATAGTGATACTTGTTGTGGATATTCTTTACCTTTCCGTGAAATACTAGGTCTTTAAACAATCGTATACAATTGGTGTTATCACAATGTATCACTGTAAGGTCCATAGGTCCTGTAAATAGGTCAGATAACAACTTCCTTAACCAGACCGCTTCTCTTCTTACCTCATAGGCTGCAATATACTCAGCCTCAGCACTACTCAAAGCAATTGTATCTTGCTTTCTTCTCATCCATGAAACCATGGAGGAACTCAAATTGAAACATTCTCCTGTAGTTCTCCTTCCATCTTACTCATTTCCTCCCCAGCCAGAATCTGTATATCCAACTAGGTGGACATCATTCCTTCTATCGTAGTTCTAGCAGTAGTGGATGGTTCCTCATAGACATCTCAGAATATGTTTTGTTGCTATCCAATGATTATGCTTCAGCTCCACTTGGAATTGACTGAGAACATTTACTGCAAAGCATATGTCTAGTCGAGTATTCACCAAGTACATTAGTGAACCAATCAGTTGTCTATACTTGGAAGGATCTACCGGGCTTGATTCAAAAGTCATTAGCCTTTTCAAGTTTGTGATCATCAGAGTTGTCATTGGTTTGCAATCCATCATGTCAAACCTCTTCAACATCTTGATCACATACTTCCCTTGACCCAGATAAATCTCATCAGGTCCTTGCCAGACTTCTAGTCCCACATAGTAATGCATCAACCCTAGATCCTTCATGTCAATTTTTTCTTCTAACTGCTTCTTACATTCTTCAATTCGACCTTCTACACCTGTCAAGAGAAGATCATCTACATATAGAAGAATGATTATCGATTCACCCTTCACAACCTTAATATAAAGGTTCAGATCGACGTAGCTCTTTGTGAAGTCTAATCTCTGACGGTATGCATCCATTCTAGCATACCATGCCCTTGGTGCTTGTTTGAGGCCATATAATGGCTTCTTCAACCTGCAAACATATGCCTTTCTATCTTTCACTTCAAATCCAAAGGGTTGTTCTATATAGACTTCGTCATCAATTGTGCCATTCAGAAATGTAGTCTTCACATCAATTTGGTGGATGTTCCATCCCATCGATGCTACCAAAGAGACCAACAAACGTATAGTTGTATACCTTGCTGTGGGAGAAAATGTCTCTTCATAGTCGATTCCTTCAAGTTGAGAGAAACCCCTAGCCACAAATCTTGCATTATACTTGTCAATACTTTCATTTGCTACATGTTTGATCTTATAGATCCATTTGGAAGTTACCACAGATTTGTCATGGGGCCTAGGCACGATCTCCCAAACTCCATTCTTCATTATAGATTGATATTCTTCATTCATCGCATCCTTCCAGTCTTGATGATTGACAACTTCTTCAAAAGTGGATTGCTTTGCTTCTATTAGTTTTGTCATGTAGGCTGCATACACAAAATATCGTTTGGGCCTCTTGCTTTCCCTGAATGTGCCCTGGGTTGCTCCATGACCTTTTGCATCAAGTAATATTGACTTTAACCAATTAGGTCTCTTTCTTGATTTGAGGATGACCACAGGTTGAATAGGTTCAATGGGACCTTCATCTTCACAGTGAGATTCTTCTTCTTCCTTGTAAACTTCTTCTTAAAATATTGGAAGTTCATCATCGGATTCCATGTGATGTTCCTTTGAATTCTTGAATGCAATACTTTCATCAAATATGACATCTCGACTAAATTTTGTACAATGTCCTTTTATGTATATTCTATAGGCCTTAGAGGAGTTGTTGTAGCCAACAAATGTTACTCTCATGCTTTATAGATCCAACTTCTTTCTTTTGTCCTTCGGTATATAAATATATATAGGACAACCAAATATTCAGAGATGATCTACAGTTGGTTTCTTCCCAGTGAATTTTGTTATCCAGTGACTTGTGGGGACTTCGATTTTGAATATATACAATTGTTTTTGTGGCTTCTCCCCACAAAAATTTCGGTATATCTTGCCATGCAACATTGTTTTTACACTTTCTTCAATGGATCAGTTCTTTCACTCTGCAACCCCATTTTGTTCTGGATTATATGGTGTTGAAGAATCTAGATGTAGAGTGATTCTTTAGGACTAGATAAAAAATTGTGATGTCTTTTTACTTTTCTTGTTAGCTTAATCTTCTTCTTTGCTTATCAATGCATGTGTGTGCTTCATGAAACTGCTATCAAAACATGGAATAAGAACACAAGATGTTGGCTCTCTGCCAAGGCCAAAACCTCTCTTCTCTTGAGAGGAAAACCCTTTAGTAAGTTTCTCTTATTGAAGCTTCTTATTGACTAATGCCAAACCCTAGACCCTTGACAAGAATATCCTCCAAACACAAGTCAAGCCCTTTCAAGATTACTTCTTTTTGCAGCACTTTGTCCTCCTCCTTCTTGGCACTTAGTCTTTCTTCCTTCGACACTTCTTCCGGCAACTGTAGAAACCTTTGATTGTATACTTTAGAGTGACCCTTGCTATTTTCTTCCCTTGCTAGTGATGGAGCCTTTCAAACTTAAGGAGATAATATTTTTGCCTCCCAACCGAGCCTTCTTCTCTTTCACAAATATTGCAGACTTTAGAGCAACAGTAATGCAGCGATAGTTCTTCGCACATGTGAGGGAATACCCTCACAAGAATTATGTTAGACTTCTCCTTCTAGCTTCTCTTGTATAGCCTTCTTCCATGCTTGAGAGAGAGACCTTATAGGCCCAATGATCTAGCCCAATTAACAAAATTATATGATTTTTATAGTGGTGTTGTTCTGACCGTAGGTCGGGCTTCATTTCTTCGCACGTGTGACTGTAACAACCCTTTAAGACTTCGGTTTTACTTCCTTCTTTCTTTTCTGCCTTGGAGACCCTTTACTTGTCTTCTTTTTACCCTTTGCTTGCCTTCCACCTTCGCTGATTTTAGAGGTTATGAATGTGTTGTCTTTAGAGGAGTGGACAACCTTTATATATATAGGTCTATCCCTCCTTTAGGCCAACTTGCTGCTTTGAGGCCGACTTGTCTTCCTTTGCTACGATAGGTGCTTTTATTGGTGCTATTGCTTCTTTTGATGGTGTCTTTGCTAGGAGAAGACTTGAGTTTGCTTGGAGGTATTCTCTTGACCCTAATCCAGAATCATACATGGCGTAACATGCCCTTAAATCCTTCAACATTGCCTTTTGACTATTTGACTCACCTATTGCACTTAACATGTGTTAGACCTATTTCAATGAGCAAGAAACTCATTGATATATATTATAAAAACAATATTTCTTTTCTTGAATAAGTACAAATATCAAAAGGACATTTATGAAGACCGAACCTAGTTACATTTCCTTCAACACTCCCTCTTAACTAGGGAGGTACCTCTTGACTAGGGACTCTTTCATTTATCAACAACTTCTTCTTTGTGGGTCCTTCAGTTGCTTGATCTCCTTCATTTCTTTGATGTCATGAAGTCTTTGTTCGAACTTCTAAGCAGAGAAGGGAACTTGTTTGTGGAGTGGTTCTCGTTATAGACCAAGCAAATCTCTATAAGACTCAATGGACATGCATTTCTAGGGTGCCTCCTGGTGCATCTAGGGCAAAAGATAGCTAAGGCTCTTTTTGCTTCCTCAAGTAGAGAATTGAGTACTACAATTGTCATTTCTCTGTCAAACATGACTTCCCCAAGCTCTTGAAGTTGATCCGTCATCTCAGAGATCTTCATGAAGTAGGGATTTATTCCTTCCTTGGATATCTTCATCTTGTACAATTCATCTCTTAGAGATATCACTTCTTCAACTGTGGATACCGAGCATAGTTTACTAGCTTATCATAAATGTATTTTGATGTTTCAAATTTTGAGACATAAGTAATGAGAGAACCCTTGATAGATTCTATTAGAATTCTTTGAGCTCTTGTCTCATCCTTATTGTATGTGGCTAAGGCTTGGGTTTTTTCCTTAGCAGGGATAGTGATATTCCCTTTGACATGTTCTAGAAGTTCATTCTCTTTGAGAAGTAAATCAATCATTTTCTTCCATGCAAGAAAGTTATTGGTGCCTACCAATCTGTTGCTTTCCTTACAAAAATACATTGATGTATATTCAGAAGGGCACATATACTTGCTTGATAGATTTTGAAATGTAGTTGACTTCTTTTCTCCTTGAAGTCTTGATGGCTTTCTTTCCTTGAATCTTGATGGTCCTCAAGATGTCTTTTCCAAGTGGGCTTGCTTGATGATGAGACTTGCTTGATGATTTGTGGCTTGATGTAGGTCCTTCTTTCATCTGCTCTTCTTTGTAGGTGCCTTTATATAAGGCTCTTCTTCTAGCTTTGTAGTCTCCCCTGATGAATGGTAGATGATAGACCTTCTTGTCCTTGATATGGTAGAGAATTCTTGGCTTGATGCTTCAACTTTTGTATATGTCCTTCCTTGATGAGTGTCCTTGAGATGACCTTTCCTTGAAGTGTCACCTTAGCTCCGATACCATGTTGAAGAATCTAGGGCAATGAGGTGTAGAATGATTCTTCAGGACTAGATAACAATTTGTGATGTCTTTTTACTTTTCTTGTTAGCTTAATCTTCTTCTTTGCTTATTAATGCATGTGTGTGTGCTTCATCAAACTGCTATTAAAACATAGAATAAGAACACAAGATGTTGACTCTCTGCCAGGGATAAAACCTCACTTCTCTTGAAAGAAAAACCATTTAGTAAGCTTCTCTTATTGAGGCTTTTTCTTGACCAATGCCAAACTGTAGACCCTTGACAAGAATATCCTCCAAGCACAAGTCAAGCCCTTTCAATATTACTTCTTTTTACAGTACTTCGTCCTCCTCCTTCTAGCACTTAGTCTTTCTTCCTTTGACACTTCTTCCGACAACTATAGAGACCTTTGATTGTGTACTTTAGAGTGACCCTTGATCTTTTCTTCCCTTGCTAGTGATGGAGCCTTTCAAACTTAAGGAGATGATCTTGTTTCCTCCCAACCGAGCCTTCATCTCTTTCACAAATATTGCAGACTTTAGAGCAACAACAATGCAACCATAGTTCTTCGCACGTGTGAGGGAATACCCTCACAAGAATTATGTTATACTTCTCTTTATAGCTTTGCGTGTATAACCTTCTTCCATGCTTGAGAGAGAGACCTTATAGGCCTAATGATCTAGCCCAAGCAACAAAATTATATGACTGTTATAGTGGTGTTGTTCTGACCACAGATAGGGCTTCCTTTCTTCGCACGTGTGACTATAACAACCCTTTAATACTTCGGTTTTACTTCCTCCTTTCTTTGCTGCCTTGGAGACCCTTTTCTTGTCTTCTTTTTACCCTTTGCTTGCCTTCCACCTTTGCTGATTTTAGAGGTTATGAATGCGTTGTCTTTAGAGGAGTGGACAACCTCTATATATAGAGGATTGTCCCTCCTTTAGGATGACTTGCTGCTTTGAGGTCGACCTGTCTTCCTTTGCTATGATAGGTGCTTTTAATGGTGCCATTGCTTCTTTTGATTGTTTCTTTGCTAGGAGAAGACTTTACTTTGCTTGCAGGTATTCTCTTGACCTTAATACATAATCATACATGGTGTAACATGCCCTTAAAGCCTTCAACATTTCCTTTTTGACTATTTGACTCACCTATAACACTTAACATGTGCTAGACCTATTTCAATGAGGAAGAAAATCATTGATATATATTATAAAATAATATTTATTTTCTTGAATAAGTACAAATATCAAAAGTACATTTATGAAGACCGAACCTAGTTACATTTCCTTCAACACTCCCTCTTAACTAGGGAGGTACCTCTTGACTAGGGACCCTTTCATTTATCAACAACTTCTGCTTTGTGGGTCCTTCAACTGCTTGATCTCCTTCCTTTCTTTGATGTCATTAAGTCCTTGTTCGAACTTCTAGGCAGAGAAGGGAACTTGTTTGTGGAGGGTTCTCCTCATAGACCAAGCAGATCTCTATACAATTCAATGGACATTCCTTTCTAAGGTGCCTCCTGTTGCATCTAGGGCAAAAGATAGCTAAGGCTTTTTTTGCTTCCTCTTGCTTCCTCTTGATCTTCATGGTGTCCATTTGCAGAGCAAGGGTATGCAACATTTCACTCTTAAAGTCTTCCAATATGTTCCCAATTTCATTTTTGATGGATGTGTTGGAGGACGATAAACTGGCCAAAGCTTGACTAGCCCTACCCTTCCTTCTGGCTGCCCTAAAATGATTTTTGAAAACTGTCTTGATATTATCATAAGATAACTGGTAGATGTCCCCTCCTAGTGTCATGTTTAGGGTTTCTAGGAGATATTCCCTGATCCATCTAAGAAGGACTAGCTTGAGTGATTTAGGATCGAGGGTGCATCTGGACCTTTTGTAGCTGAGTTGGAACCTTTCCTCATAATATTCCAAAGGCTCATCATGTCCCAATTTCATTCTAAAGATTTCCTCATTGGTGTCTTTGGACCTACAATAATCCTTGTACTTGTTGTTGAAGAGGTATAATCATAAGTTCTGCAGATGACAACAAACTCAAACAAAAATGTATCAAGGTCCTCTGAGGTAAATCCATGGAAGTGAGGAAGGGCAGAGGGGCTTATGTTTTTCATCCTAGCATTTCCATTAGTTTCTCTGATGGGAAAAACACCCTCAGTTATGTTTTCAGCTCCATTTCTGTTTTCAATCCCATTTCTATTTTCAATCATGGTGTAAGTTGTGGAATTGTTTCTTCTTCTTCTTCCCCAATAGGCTCTTCAAAGATCTTTGGTTGTTCGCCTAATGGGTCCTCTAGCCCACAACCACCGAAGAAGAGGGAAGGTTGGTTGTTTGATGGTGTGGGGGTATTTGGAAAATTTTTTCCTAAGTTGTCTCTACTCCTACGAGGCATGAAAGAAATTTGTTTTTTTCTTTTTTCAAGATCTTTTTCGAACTACTTGCAGAATGGAAAGAAAACAAAGTTTTCAACTATTTGTTGAATGAAACTACTTTGTAGAATGGAAAGAAAGCAGAAATTGCAACTATCTATTTAATGCAAAACAAAAGGAAAGTAGGAATTGCATCTATTTATTGAATGTCAAATGGAAAGAAAAGCAGAAACCACATCTCCTAGATACCTCCCTGGCAACGACGCCAAAAAGTGATAAGCCCCAGTATTACAGCAAGGATGCTTCAACTCCTAGGGCGACCAACTTTACTTTATCAACTCGGGGTTCATACAAACTTGGAGGTGATAGTGTTATATGCACATCAAATGCAACAATCTACTCTTGTCACTTCTCAATTGGGACGATAGACCACTAGGGTTTTTCAAACCAGTCTTCTATTGCCTAGAAAGAGGTTGACTACTGACAGTGAATGTAAAACTATCTTTAATGCATAAAGTAAATGCTCATGTATGTTAAGGAAATGAAAG
>APFE031023530.1:60113-81368 GCA_000404065.3 Pinus taeda | reverse complement strand
GTAATTTCTACAAGATTTACTGTAGTTACTACAGGATGTCTTGGTTTAGTATAGGAAACTTAAATGAAAGATATAAGAAGGTAGGGAAGGTGAATGGAAGTGTTGGAAAAGTGTATGATGGTGGAATAAGGTATGGGGAAGGTGCACACTACCCAAGGATCAACCCAACTCTTCAGGATGGTTGGATTTGCTCAAGGTGGTTGTCCACGGTGCTACAAAATAGAAATTTGAATGGATGGTTGGTAGGGTTTGGTGAGAGGTGAAGAAGACTTAGATGAGGTTGGTGGAATGATTTCTCCTTGTAGATCGGAAACTCCTGCAACAACACATATTAATTTCTTCATTTAAGCATAACTTAATGTAAATGTGGAAAAGATGAGTTGAATTTGAGAAATTGATTTATTGATGGCTAGTGGATCAAATCTATGGAATGCTTTCTAATCTACAACAAACTTAAGAAACCAACATGTCAATTGCAAGTGCTTCTAAGAAATCATGAACAATGACCTACTCAACAAGAAACCCTAAGATATGTAATAACCAAAAGATAACTTTGTTTTTGGGGATGTGAGAGTGGGGCCCTCAAACCATGATCCCATGAGGGAGATGAGGATGAGGCCATTGTCACAAGATTTTTTGAATTCTTTTCTTTCACTACTGTAACATTGATCTACTTATATAACTAATGGAAACAAAGCTAACCAATCGTTCAAAGACTTGCAAATTAAACAAAACAGAAATAATTTCAGCAGTTAATCTATGATTCTAATATGAGGATACATGTACAAAAATAAGAGGATCCTCTGCTACTAGGGTTGGGCCCTAACCCAAAAGCTTCATCCCTCTCAGTCAACTAAGTGCTGATCAAAGAAACCCTTTTCATTATCACCAAAATGTCAAAAATAACATGAGAATAACAATCACAATATCTTAAGCTCAAAATTGCCTCTTGGCTATAATAAAAATTTGAATCCTAATGAGGCCCTAGGCCTTCTTATTTATACAATTGAATCTACCAACAACTTCCTTAAAATTAGGGAGGCTTGGCTCCCAAACTCGAGATTAATTTGCCTTCAACTATTAATGGCTTCGCTGCCAATAAACTCAATGGGCTTGGCTACTTGTAACTCCGAGCTGATGAGATATGGTGGAGGAATCTTCGAGTGATTGAGGAGTTAAGGAGGGAGACCTAATCTCTTGAAATCCCTCTTGCTTGTCTACTTCGAGTTCCTGCACTTAAATTAGCCAAAAACCGCTCAAAATCCTGCAATAAATGCCTATTAGGCCATATGACATAACATCTCACATTTACCCTTCTCACTAAGCAAAATATAATAAAATATTTAAAGAAATGTGAGAAAAGTCGATTTTAATAAGTTGGAGAGTGGCATTAAGGCTCATATAATTTACCTATTGATGATCGTCATCACTATGTTTGGATTGCGTAGTTATGGAGAGTGGATTTCCCAATTAAATATGGTTTGATCCTCTTAGGATGAAGTGGCTTAATTGGTAGCGTAATTAGTTAAGTGTTGGCTTGAGTTGGATTGTGAGCCAGAGAGTTAGATTGTACCAGTGCAAGAATTGTTTAGGATGAACATGAATTGTATTTTCTTCTCATATCTTCTGGTTAATGAAATATAGATAGTCAGGGTTTTTAGTTATTTCTTTCCCAAGATAAATATTGTGTTATGTGCGATTGATACTCTTCCTCTTTATGTTTATTGTTTTCATTGATCATTTTTTGGTTTCCACTAAGAAGAGTAGAGTAGATCCTTGTCTCGTGTTTTAGCAAATCACATAAATTGTTGAATCTACAAAAAAATCTACAAGATGGTTAAATTTGTTGGAATGATATTTTTTGGTCCATTAATTTTCCAATAGGGAAAATATTACTTTTTCACTCCTCAAAGCCACTCCCCATGTCAAGGACTGGTGGGAAACTTACTGTGAGAACAGGGATGAGGAGGAACCATCACTACTTTCAGTCGTACCCTCTTGGAATTATTTTTGAGATGTCGTTAAAGAACAATATTACCATGTCGGGAGCTATGAAGATAAGTACATAAAATGAACCACATTATGATAAGAAAGGGACCAAGATGTGTCAGTGTTCGCAAATATTTTTTATACCCCACGAACAAAGTTGGCTATCAAGGGTTCTGAGAGTAATCTAGTACTCAAGTACTGTGGTTGTTTGCACAAATACATCTAAGCAAAAATGGAGTTCCTGGACATCTCCTTCCTTGGCGCAACGTACCAAAATGTTATCAAAATCAGGCATATATTTAAACATAAGAAACAAGACTTTAGGTCTGTGAATTTGAAACAGGGAAAAGGAACCTCCAAACCATAGAAAAAATGGCATATCCAAGGTGGAGTGACCCAGGACAACCCATCGAAGCCACAAGCAAAGAATAACATCACACATATGAAGAAGGACACATGAAAGTGGTGTGAGTTCCACAAGAGCCCCACTCACAACACAAATGAGCGTCGCGCCAAGCAGTCACTAGTGGACGAGCTAAAATCTTCAGATTCAGATTCATGTTTCGACTCTTGAGCCAGAATTCAAAAGGGGAGTGACAAGGGCAAGCAGAGTATTAATGTAGAACCTAGTGCAATGGTTTCCACCACCAAGGTCTAGAAGATTTAACCCGAAGATTCATAGGAGGGGGAGTGTTTCTTTTATGCACAGATGTGGGTGAATGATTCTTCATTACAGTCCATTATCGACAATGGGAGCCAAAAGAACCTCATCTTAATAGAGGTTGTTAAGTGGTTGGGTCTGCCAATTATACCACACTTACAACCATACACCATTGGGTGGCTCCACTAGGGATGATATCTCCACGTCAATCAACGATGTCAACTTCCCTACAACATCAAGCCCTTCATGGATGAGGTACTGTGTGATGTTGCTCCTCTTGAAGTTTGATATGTTTTATTAGGCCAACCATACTTATGGAAGCATCATGTTGTGTATGAGTCCATACATGACACTGCTATTATTACTTTGGGCAGGAAATTATATAGGATACTTGAGGTAGCCCCACATACCGCCATTTCTTTGATCTCTATTGAGCAATGCAGTAAGATCATCTCCCATAGAAGGAAATTTTTTTTCTTTTGATTCACTCTCAAAGTAAGGGGAGGATTGTTGCCATGTCCATGGCCCCCGGAAAGGGTTCCTCTACGCAGTAGAAGCAAGTTGATAAGGTCGTGGAAGAGTACAAGGACATCTTGTCCTCACCCATAGGGGTACCTTTTCACTGTTAGGTCAAGCATTCAATCGATCTGACTCTTGGAGCACTTCTACATAAGGGGCCAATAAAGCGTTGGTCTCTTCTAGAAAATAAGGAAATTAAGAAGCAGATCCAGGAGTTACTACAAAAGGGGCATATCAGACCATGTCTTACCTTGTGGGAGCCCAATTGTACTCGTATAAAAAAAGGATGGGACCTAAAGACTCTGCATTGATTATCGGGCATTGAATAAAATCAATGTTAGGAACATGTATCTGATCCCATTGATTAATAACCTTCTTGAATAGCTCAAGGTGGCCAAGTACTTCAGCAAGACTGATTTGAAGTTTGGCTATCACTAAGTTCCAATAAAACCCACATATGTATGGAAGATCACATTCAAATCTAAGGAGGGCCTTTTTGAGTGGTTGGCCATGCTCTTCGGGTTGACAAATGCCCTTACAACTTTTATTAGGCCGATGGATGAAATCTTGCGGAATTTCACCAACTCATTCATGATTGTATATCTAGATGAGATCCTCATCTTCAACAAGAGTTTGGAAAAGCACTTGTAGCATATTCGACAAGTCCTTCAAATCCTACGGTAGCACAAACTTTGTGTCAACTTGGAGAAATTCTCCTTTGGCACGAACTAGGTCCAATATTTGGGTTATATCATTAATGATCAAGGCATGTATGTGGATTCGACTAAGATCGAAGTCATTCAGAATTGGCCAACCCCGACAACTCTAACAAAGTTTCACAACTTTTTGGGCCTTACCAATTTCTATCGAAGGTTCATGTTGGGATTCTCTCATATCACTTGGCCTTTGAGTCAAGTTACCAAGAGAAGAGTGAAAGCAATTATTTTTTGGACTGAGTCCCAATAGAAAACATTCGTTGGGCTGAAACATCGCCTTTTCTCTGCGCAAAAACTCACATTTCCATACCTACAACAACCATTTGAAATTGAGACAAATGCCTCCAACTATGCTATTGGTGTAGTTCTCACCCAACAAAGGCATTCAATGGCCTATCATAGTGAGACACTCTCTAATACGATTCAAAAATACCCCACCTATGATAAGGAGATGTATTCCATCGTGCAAGCTTGTCGGTAGTGAAAACATTACATTTTGGGGAAGGAGACACTCATCCACATAGATCACAGACCTCTTGAGTTTATACAAACACAAGGAAAGCTACAGAACGATTGCGATCAGAAATGGTCCACATATATTCAACAATTTCATTTGAACGTTAGATACAAGAAGGGAAACACCAATAAAATTGCAAATTGCCTCAGTAAGTCCCCAATTATGGCATTGACCATTATTCTCAACTCTTGTGGGCACGAGACTTCTGGATGGTTGCAGCTGTGCAAAAATGATCCAAAATTTTCCATCACATACCGTACGTTGATCGATGGAAAGTAAGTATTAGACTTCCACCTTTAGGACGCGATGTTATGCTACCAGGGGCACCTTTGTGTTCCTTCAAGTGAGCATGCCAAGCTGATTTGGGAGGCACACTACAGTCGGGTCATAGGACATTTTGGTATGGACAAAACGGTGGTAGTATTGCAGAAGTTTTTTTATTAACCAAAACTTTGATAGGATGTTGGAAAATATATCATATCATGCACTACTTGTGCCATCGCCAAGCCAACCATTAGGAAGCAAGGCCTGTACACTCCTCTGCCTACTCCTATCCAGCCTTGGGAATCCATCTCCATCGATTATATGTCTAGCATTCCTTCTGCCAAGCATGGTAATGACTATTTATTTGTGTTCGTTGATAGATTTTCTAAGATGGCTATATTATTTGCTTGCAAGAAGAGTATCACAACAGAAAACACTGCCAAACTCTTCTTTGAATGAGTGTGGGTACATCTTGGGATCCCATAGACCATTATATCAAATCAGGACAGCAAGTTCCTAAGCGCATTATGGTTGATCCTTTCGTCAGTCTTGGATACTAAGCTTACCAAGTCGACTACATTCCATCCCAAAACTGATGGCTAGACAGAGGTCATGAACAAGATGATATTGCACATACTGTGCATGTACAATTCCAAGCTTCCACGGAAATGGGATGAGAACCTTCCCTATTGCAACATAGTTATAATAGAGCTCTCCGTAGCTCTATTGGCCACAACCCTTTTCAAGTGGGCTTGGTCTTCAACCATCGTGCCTTATTGACATTGTTATGCCTCTTGCAACTACACAAGTAGAAACTACACATGTACAGTCTAAAGTTGATAAATCCACAAGGTTTATTGAATTCATCCAGCACATCACTAGCAGGTTCATGATATCTTAGATAAATCCAATGCCAAGTATAAACCACGTCATGATCATCATCAGGTGCCACATAAGTTTCAAGTGGGCGACAAGGTGTGGTTGCATCTATGGAAGGAATACCTTGCCAGAGCCCATCGGAAGCTTCGACCACTTCGATATGGGCCTTAAGCCATCACTAAGGATATGGATGACAATTCTTTCAAGCTAATTTCCCCCCCATTCCTTGTCCTGCAACCAGTGTTCAAAATGGATTGCCTTTGGCCATACTTTCCACCATTGTTGAACACATCAAGCACTGTTGAGTAGATGAAACCAAAAGAGCTAAATTTAGATTGCATTGAACATGACACAATTAATAAAATCATGGAAATACAGGGTAAAAACACTCTCCAATAAATGATCCAGATGTATCAAGTTGTCAAATTTGTCTAACTCTTACACTAAGGCAAGTGGCTCACCAGGGACCAAATTCAGTAGAAGTTTCCCCACCTCATGGAGGCATTCAATGCAATGGGGACCATTGCTTCCTAACGGGAGAGGACTAATCTAGGTGGATATTGGTGGCCACCTGCCTATTCCACTTGGACCTAAACACAATTTTCGTTCAATTTCCTAATTTCTAGCACAGTTTACTATTTCAATAGTTTTCTACTTCTGGCCGTTTTTCGGGTCTTGAACTTCCTGAGTCATTTTGAGGCCCTAAATGATGTTTTTTGGGGAAACAAGAAAATGTGAGGCCTGTAGCTTGACGTTTGTAATCGAAAGTTGTTTTCCTCATATACACCTTTCTAACAGGCTATTGGGCATGCCAAATGTAGATCGTATGCCAAAGTTAGGACCACAGAAGGTTGACATTCCAACTAACCCCAATGTAACCCACAAGATTTTGGCACTTCATCTCCTAGGGTTAGGTTTTTGGATGTTTAGGGTTTTCCATTGTTTCTTGAGGATAAAAACCTTTGAGAGCCTCATTATAACTCAGTTCATAAGGGATGTGGCCATCACATTTCTTCTCAAAGATAAGTTACCATCACCCAAGCTAGTGTGTTTCCTTCCTACATGTAAACAATTTTCAGTAGTTGATATTTATTAATTGAAGTTATTTTTTTTGTATCTGTGTGTTTTTTTTTGAATTTTTATATTATTTCATTCCTTCATAAATCTGGACCAATGATATTCGTGTGGTCTTCTCTTTCTCTGTTTTTCTATGTGTGTCCCCAACAAGGTCAGGGTATAAGGAGTTGGGACTTGAACTACTTGAACCCTTGCAAGACCATCCTCATTGACCCCAATGGTATCCCATGGCAGAAGAAAATAAATACAAGGGAGCAAGATATCCTTTCAAATTGTTGCTCGAAGAGGCCCTCAAGCAATAAAGGAATCAGATGATGGATAATTTTTCACAGATTCTTCGGTGGGTATCAATGGGTGAAGCATCTTCATCCAGTAGTCACTTTGGAGGTGCCTCACCCGTTAAGGTACAAGTTAACTTTGACATTCCTATATTTGAATGTCATATAGACACAGATGCTCTAGGCATATGGTTAAATCTGCTGGAAGGATATTTTCTGGTCCATAATTTTTTCGATAGGAAAAATATTATTTTTTCACTCCTCAAAGCCACTCCCCATGTCAAGGACTGGTGGAAAACTTACTCTGAGCAGAAGGATGAGGAGGAACCCTCACTACTTTTAGCTGCACCCTCTTGGAATTATTTCCGATATGTTGTCAAGAAACAATATTACCCTATCATGAGCTATGAAAATAAGTACATAAAATAGACCACACAAAAGCAAGAAATGGACCAAGATGTGTCAAAGTTCATGAATATTTTACATACCCTACGCCAAAGTTGGATATAAGGGATTCTAAGTGGAATTTGGTACTCAAGTACCGTGGCTATTTGCAAAAATACATCCAGTAGAAATGGAGTTCCTGTACATCTCCTCGCTTGTCACAACACACTGATATTTTGTTAAGATCGAGCAGAAATTTAAACAAAAGAAGTGAGACTTTGGATCTTTGAATCTGAAGTAGGAAAAGGCACCTCCAAACCATAGAACAAAGGACAAAGCCAAGGTGGAGTGACCCAGAATAAACCTTCGAAGCCACAAACAAATAATAGCACCAAAAAGATGAAGAAGGACGCAATAAAGTGGTGTGAGTTCCACAAAATCACCACCCACAACATAGATGAGTGTCGCACCGCAATCACTGGTGGTCGAGATAAAAGCTTCAGAGTCATATGCATGTTATGCATCTAAGACAAAAATTGACAAGGGGAATGACAAGAGGAAGCATATTATTGGTGTAGAACCCAGTGCCGTCGTTGCCACAACCAATGTCCAGATTATTGAGCTCGAAGATCTAGAAAAGGGGGAGCACCTCTTCCACTCACATGTGTTGGTGAAGGCTTATCCGCTGCAATTCATTTTCGATGGTAGCAACCAAAAGAACCTCATATTAGTAGAGGTCGTTAAGCAGTTGGACCTGCCAACCACACCACACCTGTAGGCATACACCATTGGGTGCCTCCACCAAGGACAAGATCTCTGTGTCAACCAACAATGTCACCTTCCCTGAAACATCAAGCCCTTCATGGACGAGGTACTGTGTGATGTTGTTGCTATTGAAGTTTGTGATGTTTTATTAGGCCAACCATACTTGTAGAAGCATCATGTTATGTATGAGTCCAAATCTCACACAGTTATTATTACTTTGGGCAGAAAACTATACAAGATACTGTAGGTAGCACCATCTATTGCCATTTCTTTGATATTTACTAAGCAATGCAATAAGATCATCTCCTAGAGCAAGATTTTCTTCTTTTTTATTCACTCTCAAAGTATGGGGAAGATCATGACCACATCCATGGCCCCCAGAAAGGGTTCCTCAATGTAACAGAAGAAAGTTGATAAGGTTGTGGAAGATTAAAGGGATATATTTTCCTCAAGCATAGGGGACCTTTATACTATCCGGTCAAGCATTCGATCGATCTGACTCCTAGAGAACCTCTACCCAATGGGCTAATATACTGCCACTCTGTTCTAGAAAAATAGGAAATCAAGTGGCAGATCTAAGAGATACTACAAAAGGGGAACATCCAACCAAGTGCCTCATCTTGTAAGAGCCCAATTGTACTTGTAGAGAAGAAGAATGGGACTTGGAGACTCTGCATTGATTATCAGACAGTGAATAAAATCACTGTTAGGAATAGGTATTCAATCCCATGAATTGATGACCTTCTTGACCAACTCAAGGGATCCAAGTACTTCAACAAGATTGATTTGAAGTTTGACTATCACCAAGTACCACTAAAACCCACAGATATATGGAATACCATATTCAAATCCAAGGAGGGCCTTTTTGAGTGGTTGGCCATGCCCTTCGGTTTGACAAATGTCCCTACAAAATTTATGAGGTTGATGGATGACATCTTGTGGCATTTCACCAACTCGTTTGTGGTTGTATATCTGGATGAAATCCTCATCTTCAGTAAGATTTGGGTAGAGCACTTGCAACATATTCAACTGATCCTTCAAACCCTGTGATAGCACAAACTATGTGCCAACTCGGAAAAATGCTCCTTTGACATGAACTAGATCTAATATTTGGGTGACATAATTGATAAGCAAGGCATGCATGTGGATCCAGATAAGATCCAATTCGTTCAAGATTGGCCAACCCCGACAACTCTAACAGTGCTTCGCAACCTTTTTAGGCCTTTCCAATTTCTATTGAAGGTTCATGTTGGGATTCTCTCATATCACTTGGCCTTTGAGTCAAGTTACCAAGGGTGAAGTGAAATAAAAGTTTTTTTTGTTTGAGTCCCAATAGAAGGAAATCATTGAGATGATATACCTCCTTTCCTCTGCGTCAGTACTCACATTTCTAAACCTACAACAACCATTTGAAATTGAGACAGATGCCTTAGACTATGCTATTGGTGCAGTTCTCACCTAGCAAGGGCATTTGGTGGCCTATCACAGTGAAACGATCTCTGATACAATTCAAAAATACCCCACATACGATAAGGAGATGTATTCCATCGTGTAGGCTTGCCGATAGTGGAATTATTACATTCAAGGGAAGGAGACGATCATCCACATAGATCACCGACCTCTTCAATTTATATAGACACAAGGGAAGCTGCAGAATAATCACCATCAGAAATGGTCCACATGTCTGCAACAATTTCATTTGAACATTAAATATAAGAAGGGTAACACCAATAACATTGCATATTTCCTCCTTCAACCCCCATTTATGGCACTTACCACTGTTCTCAACTCTTGTGGGCACAAGAATTCTTGATGGTTGCAAATTTACAAAAATGATCTAGAATTTTCTACCACATACTAGATGTTGATGGTTGGAAAGCAAGTACTAGAATTCCACCTCTAGGATGCACTGTTATGCTACATGGGGAGGCTTTGTGTTCCTTCAAGCAAGTGTGCCAAGCTAATTTGGGAGGCGCACTACAGTCGGGTCACAAGACACTTTGGTTTGGACAACACTGTGGTAGTACTAAATTATTTTTATTAGCCAAAACTATAACATGATGTTGGAAATATATTAGATTATGCAATCCCTGCACCATCGCCAATCCAACCATTAAGAAGCAAGGTTTGTGCACTCCTCATCCTACTCCTAGCCAGCCTTGGGAATCCATCTCCATGGATTACATGTTTGGCCTTCCTTCTACCAAGCTTGGTAATGACTATGTATTTGTGGTCATTCATAGATTTTCAAAGATGGCTATATTAGTGCTTGCAAGAAGAGTATCACAGCTGAATACACTGCCAAAATCTTCTTCGAACAAATGTGGGTACAATTTGGGATCACGTAGACCATTATATCATATCACGATACCGGGTTCCTGAGGGAATTCTGATTGAGCCTCTGGTCGTTTTTGGACAACAAGCTCACCAAATCGACTACATATTTTATCCCCAGAATGATGGTCAGACAGAGGTCATGAACAAGATGATAGTGCAATACTATGCATGTACAACTCCAAGCATCCACTGACATGGGATGAGAGTATTCCCTATGTGAAACACATCTATAATAGTGTTCTCCATAGCTCGACTAGCCACAACCCCTTTCAAGTGGGCCTGGGCTTTCAACCATTGTGCTCGATTGATGTTTCCACGCCTCTTGCGACTACACAAGAAAAATATGCACATGTATAGTCTGAAGCTAATAAAGCCACTAGGTTTATTGAATGCATCCATCACATCTGCCAACAAGTTCATGATATCTTGGATAAATCCAATTCCAAGTATAAACAACGTCATGGTCAACATCAAGTGCCACATAAGTTTCAAGTGGGTGACAAAGTGTGGTTGCATCTATAGAAGGAACCCCTTGTCGGAGCCCATCATAAGCTCTGACCACTTTCATGCATGCCTTACACCATCACTAAGGTCATGGATACTAATTCTTTTGAGCTAACTATCCCTCCATTCCTTATCCTGCACCCTATATTCAATGTGGATCGTCTTTGGCCATACTTTCTACCATTGTTGGACACATCAAACATTACTAAGCAACTGACACCAACAAATATCAATCCAGATTGCATCAAACATGCCACAACTGATTGGATCATAAAAATGCAGGTTAAAAACACTCGCCAATAAAGGATCCAAATATATCAGGTTATTAAAGTTGGCAAACTCTTACACCAAGGCAAGTGGCTCGCCAAGGATGAAATTCAGTGGAAGTTTCCCCATCTCATGAAGGTACTCAATGCAATGGGGACCATTGTTTCATAAGGGGGGAGGACTGATCCAGGCATTTATTAGTGGCCACCCGCCTATTACACTTGGACCCCCAACACTGATTTTGTTAAGTTTCCTAATGTCTAGCACAATTTACTGTTTTGGCAGTTTTCTATTTTTGGTAGGTTTTCCAGTCCTGAACTTTCGGAGCTGTTTTGAGGCCCTAAACAACATTTTTTGGGAAACGGGAAAACAATAGGCTAGTGCCCTGATGTTTGCAATCAAAAGTTTTTTCTTGAGATAAACCTTTCTAACGAGATATCGTGCACGCCAAATAGAGATCGTATACCAAAGTCACAACCCCGGGAAGTTGACGTTCCAACTAACCCCAACAAGGCCCACAAGCTTTTAGTGCTTCATCTCCTAGTATTAGGTTTTTGGATGTTTATGGTTTTCCTTTGTTTCTTAATGATAAAAAGGCCTGAGAGCCTCATTGTAACTTAGTTCAGAAGGCATGTAATCGTCACATCTCTTCTCAGAGATAAGCTACCATTGTCTGAGCTAGTTTGTTTCCTTCCAGTTTTGCTATATTTCTATATATTTGTGTTTTTTTTAATTTGTATTTCATTTTGTTCCTTTAAAAATCTGGATAAAAAACAAACATGGGGTTTTGTGCCATATTCAAAATAATTCATTAAAAGTCCCAAATGAAGCAAGATTTCTAAAACAAAACCTATAATTTATCATATTGCATTAGACATGTACTTTACATGTTGAATGATGCCCAATAAATCATAATGAAGGGAGAAGATAAAATATTATGTACAACAAAAATATAAAGCTACAAAATTTGCATAAAATTTATTATGCCCTTAAAAGCATGACCTAAAAAATGAAAACACAAGTCACCCGACTTAGGTTTAAATCACCTTAACTAAATTGGATGCAATCATATATTGAATTGTGTAAGAATATGTTCTATTGTTAACTCCAAAGCTAAGGGGCCAATTTTGATGATATTCCCTTGCTTTCATCCATTTGATTGATTTGGCCAATGATAATCATATATTGACACATTGTAGTTTTGGAGACGTTGTCTCTTTCCTATTGCACCTTGACACATGCACAACCCCGCCAAAAACAAAAATGAATAGTGTCGAGCCAAATTACATGTGTACATGTAAGTCACATGTTGAAATATGAAGGCCATTGATTGTTTGCTAATATCCTTACTTGTGATCTTATACCATGCGGCTTGTAGGAAAGTTCAATCATGAACATGTTTTTATCTAAGTATGCATTCAATATACTATGCATGAGAGCATTAATGTATTAATGTACCATATATCTAATGTTGACTTCTTGTACAATGAGGAATCATAATGTCTTTAAAAGCCATATATCAAGGTTGAGTTCTTCCTCACAAGTCAACTTAGAGCTTTCAATTCTTATGCAACTTAGCTTTTAAATGTTACATAATAACCTAACACACTATGCATTTCATGTAGTTTTTATATGAGTTGGAGACTTGCCAAGTTTCATTTCCATGTGGTGGTTTCTCTAGATGTTTTGGGAATTTAGATAGGCTAGAGGCCAATTTAGAAACCATAGAATGTGGAGTGTGTTGAGAAACCAAATGTAATGAAGTCTAACACCTAATTTTTCTTCTTTATAATTACTTATGAATATTATATGTCTTCTTATTACTTATTATGTCTTCTTCATCAAGCAATTATACAAATGTTCAATCTTTCGACAAAATGTAGAGATCACAAAGAGACAAGAGACACTAAAATTAGGTTGGTAGCCAAGGAAAAACCCACAAGGGGAAAACCAAACAATTATTTTCTTATATAATCAGATCAAAATGAGAGATATGTAAGACCAAACTGCCACCAAGATACCAAGTTCAACCCTCCTCCAAGTCACATCCAAAGTCAAAGTCAATGTTGGTCAAACTGCTCCAAATCTTGTCAAAGTTTTGAAATTTGGACCTACAATAAGGGGCCGAAATTCGACCTTTGGTTACCTTAGAAATTTTAGCATTCTTCTGTATAAAATAGACCTCTCACACGTGTGAACTACAATAGTTAAAGATTTGGTCAAATGAGGGAATATTCTTCTTGTTTTGACTTCGTATTCTCTCTCCTTTGGTTCGGCTTTCTCTTCTCCTTCACTAGGTTCAAATGTGCTTCTTGTTCTGTGGTGAAAAATAGCTTCCAGGTGAGTCGAACTACCTCCTATATATAGTTGTCTAGGAGTGTCGAACAGGTGCGACTCTAGAGGCCTAAATCGACTTGTCCAAAAAGTGATGAATTGGTCATCTTGTGGATTAATGACTCAACATAAAATTCAAGTTCCTTTTTCTTACAAATGTCCAAATGGGACATGACTCAAATAAATTTTCTTTTGAATAATAATAAATTCGTTTCGACTCTTTTTTACTCTCTAAGCATGAAGAACATGCTTTGACAAAAATATAAATATAATAAATATAGTAATTACATCACTTATAAAATTTACATTATGAAGACTGAACCTAGTTACATATTCAATACAGTGGACATTAGTCTAGAAAGGAAGCTTTTGAAGGAGGATCTGACATATAATCTACACGTACAAAGGATATTCATTGGATCCACACTTGTTTTGATTGACAACTTCATTCTAGTGTAGGAAATGACACCCATTCAGTGTCTAAAAATATAGGGTAGTCTCCCTTGTTTCCTTGGCAATGTTGATATTCGCAATCGACCCAATCCAAAATATGTACCAAATAATGACCATAATCTAATCGAAGAGGACACAGTGTTTCATGTGTTCATGATTAAGAATTAACAAGTGATGTTATGCAGTTATTTTTTGTGAACACATAAATTCATACAAGAAGAGATTGTAAGACATTTGATGGTGCCCAATATATTGAATTTTCATAGCTTGAGCACTAGATTTTCTAGGGTATCCCTCCTTGTTTACATAGTGGTATTGATTTCTTTAATTCATTCAATGACACAAGAATTAGCAAACATCATTACATGAAGATGACAACCAAAAATGGCAAGAAGTATTTTGAAAAATATGTATTACAAACAAGGACATAATCATTGGTGATGCAACACATTGTAAGCAAGGTATTCGGCTTGCAAAAAAGGAGAAATAAAAATATAATATTGAAGTAGGAGAGCCTAACAAATTATATTAAGTGCATAGAATAATGAAAATTTCACTAATCAAAATTGTTGACATAAATTTAACAAATTACACCATGCCTTTTTTTTTTGGGCGAGGGGGGGGGGGGGGGGGGGGGGGGGGGTAGGTCGGGAGGATAAGCTCTTATTTTTATTGTTTCAAGGTGTCTTTTCTTTCTTTGTTTGTGGAAATCATGATAATGATCTAATCGTTACCATCATAGAATGGGCATGGTTACTATAGACACTCTCTCATTTGCTTAGATGGTTGAGCACCAAGCTACATATATATAATGATTCTCTATTTTGTTTTATCATTCCTTGGCACCAAAACCCCATTCTTTGTGATAAAAAATGTTTAGCGAGTCAAAAGTTCTTTAAGATATCACACAATTACACTACATGTTATGGAACTTGAATTCATTCAATGGATTGGTCATGAACTTTGATTTAACAACACCAACAACTCATAAAAAAAAATCCAATGGATTTGTAAATGAATTCTGATTTAACAATACTGACAAACTATAAGTGTTAAATTGGAAACTAGGGCTAAACTCCATGTGGGTCAGCGTATTTATGGCAGTTGATATTTTTATTGGATCCCTCTCATCGAGAGGTGTAGGATTGATCTAAAGATCGTTTGATTTTGATAAGTATTTATGGAGATATGAATTTATTTTGATTATGTAATTATTATCAAGTCAACCAGCTCTTGCGTAGGCTCAAGAAGCCCAAATGCCATGTCTATTCATCATCTACACGTTAGTATAAATAGAAGAGGATTTGAAGTCATTTGGCAACTCACTTCAAGTGATCTCCTCTCCACGTCTTGGGTTTTTGGAGAAGGAGATACAAACTAGATTACGCCGACCTAGTATGATGCCCTAACGGAGAACGCAGTCATGAAATTATACATTGTTCTAAGCAGCCCTGAACGAAGTCAATGGATGCTTTTATATCATTGTACATAGAGGATCATATGCGCTATTCATAAAGGATTATATACATTGTTGTCAAAACGCAGTTCATAGAGTATCTTACACGCAGATAATGATGACACGTAGCCATACGTTGAGAACGCAAATCATACAACCCATGTGATGCCCTACATAGGGCAGAGATCAATATAGACGCAACAAAGTCTATGTGTTGGGTATATATATATATATATATATATATATATGAAGCCGCAATACAACGCAGTCATGGTCCTGTAGTATGTTACACGCAGATAATTGTGACACACAGCCATATGCTGAGAACGCAAATCATACATCCAACGTGATGCGCTACACAGGGCAGAGATCAATATGGACGCATCAAAGTCTATGTGTTGGTCCACACAGGCATATGCGGATTCCACGCAGCAACAAAGGATGGTCCACATAGGCATACCACGCAGGCATATGAGGATTCCACGCAGCAGCAAAGGATGATCCACGCAACAGATGAGACTGTAATATTCTCAGATCTGGAAGCGTACTTATAACGCAGTCAAATTATATGGAACTACGCTGCTCGTTGAAGACATAGACACAGTAATATATATACACCTCATGATGTATGGAACACTATTAGACGCAGCAACTTCATGAATATATATACGCATAATATTCTTGGATATATTTATACACAGGTGGAAACATATATACTGTCATATGAAACAAATGTATGTGGTTGACAAAATTGCACAGTATTCATATACACACAGGTTGAAACATATAAACGGTCATACATGATAAAGGATCTAAACGCACCTTGAAGAATCACACATGTTATTCATACGCTGTCATGGTAACAACATGATACACTGGTTCATGGAGAAACCCTATACACTGTAATAGGACTTGTAAATGTTGTAATAGAAAATTGTTAACACATGGAGACCTGTTAAAAGAAGGATAGGTTAAGAAGTCTGTCGAATAGGATCTATCGCCTAGATGCTTTGCTAGGCTACAAGCCATAGCAAGCAGCTAAGGCTGATATCAGAAGAAGAAAATTTTTGCAGCGTGATGAAGCAATAAGAAGGCGAAGACAGCATCATGATGGGCAGCGCTATGAGATCATGTGCATGGGAAATTCAATGATACATTAGTAGGGGCAACAACATGATGATGATGCACCTTAGTTTGAGCAGCGTTATGATGGATAAGATCACGGACATGGACAACATTATGATAATCATGATTAGTGCAACATGGTGCAGTACGCAGTGGTGCAGCTTGAGGACCTGATGCAGCACGATGATAGGTGGAGTCACCTTGGAGAATCAGTTGAAGTAGAATGTCTTCAACTGATCTCATCGCTATAGGAGATGATCTATGCTCAGATCTAGACAAGTCAAAGTGTTGACTTCTATTGTAGATGTACTATCTCTCTCTCTCTCTCTTTCTCTGTTGAAATTTGAAGATCAAAGAAGATTTGATCAAAGGGTTTCCCCACACATTGTGGGGTTTGTCCCTATCTCGCACCACATTTTGTGTCCTCTTGTCTTGGCTTGTCTTCTGCGATTTATATTTATGTTCTATCTACAGTTTATCTTAATGTTGATGTGGTTGATAACTGTGAAAATTTAAATAAATTGCTCTAGCATAGAACATACCTAAAATTAACATGGTATCAGAGCTGAGGTGAAGACAATGCCCAAGCAAGAGTGAAAGAGCAATCGCCCAAGATAGTTGGGACAAGACAAAAGGATCAATGGGTTCTTCACAATTCACTTAGGGTGAAGTCGAAGCAGAGCATATTATCATAATGGTGTAGCAGAACTTCTGATGGCATACCTACAGATCACTTCATTGGGAAGTTCGGATCTAAGGGTGGGAGGAAAGGCAGATGTCTTGGTTATAAGTTCGGCCCTTATGCAAAGGAGTGTTCGAATGGTAGAGATGTAGCTCATCAAGGACACGGTCGACTCTTCAAGGAAGCAAGGAACCCCAGGAATGGAAGTCGAAGGTTTTAAGGTGGCATTTGTGGATGGAAAGGTACGTGTTTGAAAATAGAATTTTTAAAGATGCTTTTGAGTTCAGGGTTGTATTAAGTTATAGGAATTCCATTGACACATAGCACCAGAGGTATGTGAGTCAGATTGTGACAGGGAAGCCTGAATTCAAAAGGAGCACGAAGGTACATGTCTGAATGTATCGAAGGAAAATCTTATAAGGGGACCATCCCCCTCATGCCATAGGTCCACAGGTTTGGAACAACCCGAGGAGTTTGATTCATGATCGGGAATCTCATGCATGCAGGTGATAGAAAGCCCTTTATGGCTTGAAGCAAGACACCCCGAGCATAGTATCAGAGGATCAACAACTGCCTGATGAAGCTGAGATTCACTAGGAGTGAAACCGATCCAAACCATTACCTGAAGGATGTGGATGATAGACCTCTCATACCAGCACCTTACAAGGACAACCTATGTAGACCCTCTCACTTGCAGAAGTAAGAGGGAGTTGGATTCCGGATGAGAAATGATAAACTACAAGACTATGACTACCTCGAGGAAGTCATACAGTAGTGATGTCGGACCAAATTTGGGAAAGTTCTTGGTGAACTTCCGTCCAGACATATGTTTTTCAGTTAGCACGGGGAGCTCATACTTGGTTGAGCCTCACTAGATCGGTGCAAGAATCTTCTGAGATGTCTTCATGGATTGAGATACACTGCCGAAAATATGAAACTACATGATTATTCAAATGTTGATTGGGCAGGTAGTGTGGAGGATCACTAGAGCACTTCTTAGTGCTGCTTCTCTTTGGATTCTGCTATGATATCATGGATGAGAAAGAAGCAAAAGTCGGTTGTCATAAGCACCACCGAGACCGGATACATATCTACGAGTATGATCTCATATGAAGCTGCCTGGTTGGGGAAGCTCTTCAGTGAGCTGTTTGTACACATACCACTGTGATTCTTTGTAAAAACCAGAGGTGGGATTCGATTATTAAGGAATCCCGTATTCGTCGATTGCTCCAGTAGATAGACATCATATACTACCTTATCTGGGATATAGTATGTCGATGAGAAAGGAGGCTCCATCGCATTAAGATGATGTACAAGTCGATACACCTTGTCAAAGCCCCGAGGAAAGATCTAATCTGTGATTTTCCCTAACGACTTGGAGTCATCAAGAACCCTTGTATAAGGGTCCTGCATGTTGCATACATTGAGCTTTGGGAACTCTGGGGACTTGCGGTTCTTACTGGAGCAACATATGACCACAGGGTGACTCATCCTCCTCTGGTGGTGCGCACTGGAATAAGATGATTCGCTCTCTTGTGGGACAAGATGATTCGCTCTCCATTGTAGCAGGATTGATGTGTTCTCCTGTGAGGCCTAGATTGATGTGTTATCCATGGCGATTGTAGCAGGATTTATGTGTTCTCCTGTGAGGCCTGGATTGATGTGTTATCCATGGTGATTGTAGCAGGATTGATGTGTTCTCCTATGAGGCATGGATTGATGTGTTCTCCATGGCGATTGTAGCAGCTTGATATGTTCTCCTATGAGGACGGGATTGATTAAGTTCTCCTGTTGAGACATCCTACCCATGCAGTTTGGGACTCATGGGAAGTACCTCTCATCTGATCAATGAGCAGGGAAATGAAATTAGGGACCACAGTAGTACCGATGGACGCATCATTGAATCTACCGTACTCCCTGTGCTAGGATGGCCTCCATTGATCTGGGATCAATGATATTGGTCTAGGACCAGTGGTAGGAGTGGTACCTACTATGAAGCTGACTTCGAGTCAGTTGAGACTGGTCTGGGACCAGTGGTACATACTCTGAGACTGACTTCGGGTTAGTGGAGAATGGCATGAGACATTCTCAGTCAATTCTTCTTCTTCATAGTTCAACAGAGCTAAGTTGAGCATAGCAGAGCAGAGCCAACAGAGATAGCAAAGCTGAGTAGAGTAGAACAGAGCCCGCGAAGCCAACATAGCTGAGCAGAGCCAGTAGAGCTGAGCAAAGCTGAGCAGAGCTGGGCAGAGCAGTGCAGGTCACTGACAGCAAAGATAGTATAGTCGAACTTATAGATCAACAGATGGCGTTCTCCCGAGTTGAGAGGGAGTGTTAAATTGGCAACTAGGGCCAAACTCCATGTGGGTCGGCTTATTTATGGCAGCTGATATTTTATTGGATCCCTCTTGTCGAGAGGTGTAGGATTGATCCAAAGATCATCCGATTCCGATAAGTATATATGGAGATATGAATTTATTTTGTTTATCAAATTATTATCAAGCCGACCAACTATTATGTAGGCTCTAGAAGCCCAACCGACGTGTCTATTCATCATCCTCGTTTTGGTATAAATAGATGAGGATTTGTTATCATTTTGGAAGAGCATTCTTGATGTGATCTCCTCTCCACGTCTTGGGTTTTGAGAAGGAGAGTCACAAAAGGAATACGCTGCCCTAGTTTGCACGCAGATGATGCCCTAGACTGTATGCTGTAATGGAAACACCAAGCCACAGTAAGGGAAGGAAGAAACTCAGACTCGTCTGAGATTTTCGGGACCCTTATCACAGGGTAATACGCATGAATACAAGGGTCTGAAATACACATGACAGGAGGACGCAATCTTGGGTATCTCTGAAGTAATTACAGTCTTGGTGTAATAATGATTTCAGTGCAAGATACAATCTCAACATACCTGTGAATGGAGAGATACAATCTCAGCATACTTAAGAATTACGTGACAGTTCAATCAAAGTCTCGGGATAACTATAAGGAAGAAATCTCGGTGACCAGACAGAGACATACTCTATCTCGGCATTATTTCTGAACACATAAATATGATCACTGTAATCACTGTCTCGACATAACTATAGTCATTGTCTCATTGTCTCAGCATGTTTGAGGAGGATCACGCAAAAGCACACATGATCTCGGAATACGTAGAGGAGCATATACTCTCACCGTAATTATGATGATAAAGATCTCGTTGACCCTATAGTCATATTGAACGCATTATGGGACAGCAGCAACACATTGAAAGCAGGGATGCAGTTATATTATATACGTTGCTGTAATGTAAACGCTGGATAGTATATATGCTGGGCACTGGAAATATATACGCTAGGCATTCATATAATATGCCACGTAGTCATATCTTGGAACGCAGAGAGATATGGGTCATAATCGTTATGAACACAGTCATATTTATCATGAATGAAAATGCTGGTCATTGAGTTGTAACATAAATGTTGGATGATGAGCAACAATATATATATGTGTTGTCGCGCAGATTGACACGACAACGCTCAGACCGGGGGCTGTCACTTTTGATCCCCGATCCCTCCGTTTAAGCCTGTCTCCCGCGGCTAAGGGGGGTAGACCCTGTGAGATGATGAAGACCAACTGTTGACCAGTTGGTTGGGAGACACGAGACACGATACGATAAGCACTAGATGAATTTGATTTTAGCAGACCAGTGCCTTAAGAGACTGTCATTGAATCGATTACTTGTTAAGTGATTATAGAAACATGAAACGTGAACAGTGCTCTTAAAATGATCAAAATGATATCCAGCAACTGAAGATTTAAAAAATGAATACTTCGAATCACCACGAATCATAATCCATTAACTAGATATCAATTTCATGTCTCGACCTGAAAGCCCAGATCTCAGCATGAAAGATAAAGTATGAAAATCACTGAAATCCGGCAAAAAATATTTTTCCACGATGAACTTTTATATTTTCTGACAAAATTTTAATAAAATTAAAGACTCAATCCTAAGCCCAAAAAAGAAAAATTTTATTTGATTTTTTCATTTTATATTTTT
>APFE031023530.1:824-57102 GCA_000404065.3 Pinus taeda | reverse complement strand
ATTAAATAAATATTGACATATATATATATGCATATATTTTTACATATAATGGAGTAATATTTAAAATTAAATAAATGAATTATTTTTAGCAGATTAACCTTTGTTTTGGTTTATTATTCACCTGGTTAACCTAGCTCTGAATATAATAGTATTTTAATATTAAATTAAATAGAGGAAGTTTGTCTGGAGTCTTGAGTGATAAAATAGCCGTTAGATTGTTTTAGCCGTTGGAGTCTCTGCTTAGACTATTTAACACGCTGAACTGGATCTGTATTTTCAACTTGTCCTGACGATGAACCACATTGGTTGGTTCGAAACGCGTTGGCAAAAATCTTTCTTATGTGATTTACGCTGAAGCTCTCCTTATAAAAAGAAGATTTGATCGAAGGGTTTCCCCACACATTGTGGGGTTTGTCCCTGGGTCGCACCACATCTTGTATCCTCTTGTCTTCTGCGATTTATATTTATGTTCTATCTGCAATTTATCTTAATGCTGATGTGATTGCTAAGTGTGAAAATTTAAATAAATTGCTCTAGCATAGAACATATCTAAAATTAACAATAAGAAATCTCCAATAGATTAGTAAGTAAATTATAATTTATCAATACTAACAACTCATAAAAAAAATCCAATAAAATCGTAAGTGAACTTTAATTTAACAATATGAGAACTCATAAAAAAATTCAAATAGTAAGTGAAATGTAATAAAGAGTCATGTGGTGGCATGTCACTGCTTATTTGTACATGTGAATTATATGCATATAATTTTTAATTTATTTGTTTGAAATGATATATGTGAAGATGACATTACTTTAAAAAAAATGAAAATTTATATATTTAAAATTTCAATTATATTTTTATATTAAAATGTGAAACATTACAACAAAATGCTAAAATGTTAATCAAACATCATCCCTTGGAAAACTCAAAAACCCAAAGTTCACTTTGCAAAAGGCAGAAAGTTTTGTAATTTTTTTGGTACGATCAAAACTAATATGTCACACAGCAACATAATAAAATCCATAATAAAAATTGAGTTTTCATGTTTTGTTTGGAACATGAACAAGGTCATTCACTCATAGAAATTCTTGATAGGTATAATTAACTCTAGGTGTTCCAAAGCCCATCAAATTAGCTATAACTAAAATGAATTTTAGAGAAAACAAAATTTGAGAACAAATGAAGACATTGGAACATAGTAATTATAGTAGATTTTGTTTCTAGCGACTCTTGAAACATAGCTTTTCTTCCTTAAGTTTGTCAAATTTAGTGGATTCCTTCAAAGAATCAGTGAATGTGAAAAGTGAAGTCGAGAGTGTCAAACACTTACCAATTGAAATTGACATTCTCATACACTTACCACTTTTGACATTAAGTGTCTTATAATTTGTATGTACTAGAAAAACTAAGATAATTTATAATTTTCAATTGAAAAATGCAATAAAAATTTTAAACTAATCTATGTTTATAAATATAAAAATCACATCATAAACAAATTCTAATAAAATTTCCAAATTATCATTTAATAAAAATTAAAAGATATTATATTTTATGAGAAGAGTTTTTTGGCGTGAATCATATCATAATACATTTGTTGAAGCATTTCAAACAAGCGAGTGTGGTCATCGTCAAAGACAATTATATTTTAATATTTTTTTAATTATTTAAAAAAATCTCCATAAAAATATAATAAAAATTATAAAATTATTTATATAAATTATGAAAAAAATAACAAATATCCTACCCTTCCACCACAATTAAATGTAAATATGATAATAAGTGTAAATTGGAAACTAATGGGTTTAAAAACAAATCAAAATCCCAAAACGTAAGTAAAATAAATTTGGAATTTAGAAGAATCAACCCAAAAAAGGGAATATTTCATTTATGAAAAGAGATTCACTTGAACTTTAGCCCTCAGAGATATTTCATGCATATATGTGCTTCTTTGTTTTCACGACACGTATCGCCATGAATTTCCCACCGAAAACGGAGAACGATAAGGGAGTTGGCCCAACCAGCGACAATAATAATCATAGAAATAGTATTTTTTTTTGGGAAGTGAAGAAGGGTGTTTTGGATGCATGCACCAGCGTGTGGGAGAGTTTGCAGTATGTAAAAGCTTTCATTGTCTGTCGGGTGAGCCGATAATCATGGCAATAAATTAAATACAAAATTGGCATCATCCTTAATGCTTTAATTATATATTTCAGTGTTGCTCGATGAAGGAAGAGGCTAAGAAGTTGAGTGCCATAGATCGGACGGAATTGATGGAGGCCCACCTTTAATCAGATTGAATGCAAGCAGATGTTGCAGACTCAACTGAAGCAGAGAAGAAAAGGTACGAACAGGAAGTTATGGGCATCCAGAGTTCATAAATGTTAAGCATTAAGGTCTTTGTTTATCTTTTATCGGTAGATTATTCATTAGTTTTCGATGGCCACGATTGAACAATTCAGCGGTTTTAATAAAAATTTTATTGCGTAGAATGAGTTTTTACTGAAGTTAAATTTTGATGGAGATTTTTAAAAACTAGAGTTTAAGTTATTTAATCTGTAAAATTCTAGTGTTCTGATTTGTCAAAATAGTTAATCTATTTATGCATTCAAAAATGTATTTTAAATAACAAAAAATCATAATCTTTCTTGAAATTGTATCACCAAATTCTGATGAAAGAAATTATTTTGTTTATAAATTAGACTATATCATTATGAAATGGAGTAATCAATTTTTTCAATCTCTATCAAAGAAGAATGTGTTGATCTAACACTGATCCAGGAAGTGAAAGTTTTGATTGATAGGAACTTTGGTTAGTTTTTCCATTTAATTAGGTTCAAAAGTTGTTAATATGTTAAATTTTTTAGAGATAAAGTTATTACGTTGAGAGACACTTTACAACCCAGAGTGGGGAAATGTTATAGTGTCCTTAAATAACTGACTGTAAACATTTAAATGCCGCCTCAATATGAAAGAGATATTATAAGTACAAACATTTAAATGTTGAGTCAATATGGGAAAGATGTTATAGTGTTTGTAGTAAAAAAAAAAAAAACAAAACTCTCAATTAAAAAATAAATAAAATAAATAAAAGATTCAATTTAATTCAATTTATTATATTGTTATTTTTGTTTCTATTAAAAATCTCAAACAAAAATCATAATTAAATATCACTTTTGTGATCCATAATGTAGAAAACAACCTTTCTGATTAATCACATTGTAAGGATTGGGTTTACAAAGTGAGAATGAACCACATTAGTTGGTTCAAAAAGTAGACTCAATCCTTACAATGCGATTAATACGAAAGATTGTTTTCTATATAAATATCGCATTAAAATAGATTTAAATAATAATTATTTATATTTGTAACCATGATATTTTAGAACATATAATTAATAAACCTATAACACTTAATAAATAAATAATAAACATATAATCAAAAATAAAATATTCTAATATAACAATCTAAAATAATATTATATAAATAATACTATAAATTAAGATTCATTTTAAGTATATAAATTAAATAATGATTATAATTGGTTGTAAATTTCCCATATTAAATTAATTGATAAGCATAAAAAGTTCAAATATTATAAGAAAATCTTTTTCTTTTTCTTTTATTAGGCCAAGCCATGCATTCTATGTTTAATTATGTTTGTGCTCAAAGTGGAGTTGACACATGTCCCTCTTAAAATAAAAGTAAAATATTCTCTAAATATAAAAATATTGTCTCCTATAATAAAAAGAAAAAATGAATATGCATATTTAGTTAGTTTTAATTAAAAGCATTATAAAACATCAATAATCTCAATTTCAATATGGTCACTCAATTTGTTGTTGATATTACAACCCAATGTGGTAAAAATATTTCACTCTCACAGTCATAAATAAAACATTTGGATATCCACATGACGTAATATAATTTCATATCAACTTTAAAAAAAGATAAAGTAACCAGTATAGATCCATCTTAAACATGGATCTCACATGCACCAAGAAGGATCAAATCTCTTCGTGTACAAACCTCTTTTAGAGTGTAAAAATTGAAAATAAAAAATTGAGTCCCTCTCATCCTTTCATAGATCCTAATGAATCTATAGTGGTTCTCACTCTCTATATATATACAATGTGCAATTTTTCATTGTTTAAAATGTATTTTTGAATACTATAAAGAGTACATAACTTAAACTTGTAAGTCTAAGAAATCTTTGTTAGATTTCAATGAAAATAGACAAAAACAATATACCAAAATGTAAAATAGTGAGACTACTTCAAAACATTTAACCATAGTTATTTTTTTCCAATTGTTTTATATGACATATACATAATTTTTTTAAACAATAGATAACATATGATTTACATTAAACTATTTTACATAAAATGTGGATTGAGATATTATCTATGGACTATATTGTCCACATTCAAATTGACTTTCTTGTTATAAATATATTTTAAAGTTAATATCAATATTATTTAATCCCTAAGATTCAAATATTTTATTTTGACCCACATTGAATTTTTTTGTTATTATGGATATTTTTAAATACACATATTAATGTATAATTTTCCTTTAAATATATATCAATATTTTAATCCTACATATTAGAAAATATTTTATTGATGGCCCCACATTGAAATTTTTTGTGGCTATGTATATTTTTTAAATGTTACATGTATTATAATAATTTTAAATATATTGTTAATATTACTTAATTTATATACTTAAAATATTAATGTTAATGACCCTAATGAAATTTATTATCATTATGAAAATTAAAATATCACATATTAATTTTATAAATATATTTAGTTAATACTCAATAATTATTAATCCTACATATTAAAATATTTTATGATGACCCACGTCAAAAATTTGTGTTATTATAAATATTTTAAATATCACATATTAATTCTATAATATATCTTTAAGTATACATCAATATTACTTAATCCTATATATTAAAATATTTTATTGATGCCCCATATTGAAATTCGTTTTTATTGTGAATATTTTTAAATGTCACGTATTAATTTTATATTAAGAATTGAATGAGTTACTCATTTATTATTTTTATTGGGAAGTACTTGATATTTTTTGCTTTTATTTTTAACTTTCAATTACTTGGTTTTTTGGATAATGAATATTTTAGGATACAATATTAAAATATTTTCTTGTAACATTTTCTTTCTATATATAGTATATATGAAGTTGATATCGACATAAATTAGTTTTATATATATATATATATATACAAAGATGAAATATTATATTAACTAGAGGATTAGAAAATTACATCATGAGATAGGTCATCATTATTAGTCTCTGCTAGAGAGACCTAATCATAACAAATATAGAATCCTCCTAAGGAAGGTCTAAGATATCAAAAAAACAAAAAGACAATACAAGAAACTCACTATATCTGGTGCATTGTCCTGAGATACATTGATTGCAGAAAGTAATAACAAAAGACATGTGAAACATCGACATAAATTGTTATTTTGAGAGCTTTGAATTAGAAACCGCGATCCTAAATTGTTCTTTACCCTTTTCCTGAGGTGAACTAACCATAAGAGGAAGGCCGAGGTATTGCTCAATTTTCACCAATCTACGATCCATAATATTTAGGTGATTGTGCAAACATTCCAGCGAGTGGAGGACATCATCTTTATGCTTTTTCCTACCCATTAATGTGCACCCCAGAATGAACTTCAATTGCCAATATAAATCTATTTTCTTCAAATATTGGTGGAGCACCCTCTGATTTGACCTGTATCAGGGATCCAGTTGGCCAGCTCAATCATCACTTTTGTCTCTGAAAGGGAGGATCTATGGGAAGGGGCCACACTCTTTGCTCTAGCAAGTTCCTCCTAAATCGAGTCTGGAGTAAGAGGACTATATCGTTATGTAAAGTCTTGTAGCCTTTGTTTCATGTGATGGTTCCCCCTTTGGGCCCTCTCATGATAATAGGTTGCTCACCTGCAGACTCTAGCCTGTTTGTGTGGCATCTTGACAGAAATTGGTTGGTTCCAATATAGTTGACACGTCAAACAAAAAAGCCTCCAAATATGAATCCACAATATTATGAGAGGACAAACAATTATGAGCTGATACTTCCTCAACTAGACTGTCACCCATGTCTTGTCTCCCAAACTTCCAAAGTGGTGAACTTAGGATAGTGTTAATGCAAGCAAACCCATAATTAAAACAATCCACCCCCTCACACGACTTCATTGGCATATTGTATCTAATTCCATGGAGACCCGAGATTTGATTGAGTTGGACAACACACCATAAATTATGCTCACAAAGGGTTCACGACTAGTCTCCTTACCAACCTTACAAGACAAACCACTATACTAACAATAATAAGCAAGAATATAACATAGAAAGCATTAAATTATCTCACTATGAGATAGAGAGGACATTCCTCCTCAATTATAGGATATGAGGATACAAGTAATAACCCCAATGAGTTGACTCGTGATTGACTCCCCCACTCAAACTAAACTAGATAGAGCTAATTATCTTTGATAGAAAACAACTTTGGAACCAACTTCAAGGAATTAATAAGGATGGGGTCATAAGGATCATAAAGGTTGTAGTCTTGAAAAATATAGTTACCACACCCAATCAACCCCACCCAATTCAGCATAAAATACCCCAAAATCAAAACCCCCTACCCCTCAGGATCCCACTCAATCCAACTCCCCTACAACAAACTTGGGGCGCCTGAGCTTTTCTAACAAACACCCAAATGGCCTTGTTACCCCCAAAAGAAATTATAAAAAAGAAACATATGAAGGGAAAGCCATCACCTAATAGTCTCGTAGTAGAATACTCATTTTCCATGCAATGGTCATGTCCCCATTGCTTTTTTATTCCACTGCGTTGAAACAATACCATGATCCTAATTGTCACCCAGATAAACCCAACTTTTTTGTAGAAGGGGAGGAGAAACTTGCTATAGCATAAAAGTACAAAATTCCATATAGTCCCCACTAGTTGGTAAGTTCATTGAACACTGGGGTGAAAATCCGCTCTAGAGCTCCAAGTTACCAAGGAAAATGTAAACCAACAAATTTTGAATCTCTTTAGCTAGCTTCCATGAGCATTCCCCTTCTAAGGGCGTAGATAAGAAGCCTTTTGCACCTCATAGGCTTCTAACCCCCTTCACTCACACTTATATATACTTAGCTTCACAACAACTAGGGAGGAGTTATATCCCTCCCTTGGTCTATTGAAGCCATTATAAATCTCGATCTCCACCTCTTGTTGTAATTTGAAATATAAATCTTCCATAATTTCCCATGTCCCTTCCCACAAGTGCACCGGTTCAAAGCACCAAGAATAGCTCGCACAAACAACTCCATTTGTAATGTCATTAATCCACACACAACCCATTTACCAGCTTCGAGGATACTCATCATTTCACTCATGTGGGGCTAATGCCACATTTCTAGATGCATATGCTAGGTGGGGCGACAAATTTCTGCTCCCCCCCTCCGCCAAGTTTATCGCCCCATAGGGGGATAGATCTTCAAATATTTTATTTAAACCATGTGTTGAAATAATTATGAAAATATAAGATTTACAAATCTTACTCACACTTTTTTTACTTCTAATTACTTTATCTTTTTTTAAAGTTGATATGAAATTATATTACGTCATGTGGATATTGAAATATTTTATTTATGATTGAGAGTGAGTGAAATATTTTTACCGCATTGGGTTGTAATATCAACAAAAAATCAAATGATCATATTGAGGTATTGAGGTTGAGATTATTGATGTTTTATAGTGCTTTTAATTAAAACTAACTAAACATGCATATTCATTTTTGTTTTTTATTATAGTCATATTAATTTTCCATTTAGAAAATATTTTACTTTTATTTTAAGAGGGACACATGTCAACTCCACATTGAGCATAAAAGGAACCACACTTAGCCCTCATATTGGACTATAGAATGTGCCTCTTGGTGCAATTAGAAGTAAAAAAAAGTGAGAGTAAGATGTTTAAAACCTATATTTTTCAAAAATATTTCAACAAATTATTTAAATAAACTATTTGAAGATCTATATTAATTAATTATGTCGATATCAATTTCATTATATAGATAAATAAATGTTAAGAGAAAATATTTTAATATTCTATATAATAAATATTCAATTCAAAAAAATCAATAATGAAAGTTAAAAAAAAAAAAAAAATATAAAGTACTTCCTAATAAAAACAAAAGGGAGATGGCAATTCTTCAATTCTTAATATAAATTAATAGTAACATTTAAAATATTCATAATAACAAAAAAAATCAATTTTGGTAATCATAAATATTAATATTAAAAATTAACGATACTAGTGTAATACATAAAATATTAACGTATGCTTAATATTAATATACTTAATACTCAATCACATGATATCTAATATATATAAATAATATATATATATAATATAATATATAAATATATATATATATAATAAATATATATCAGTTGAAAAAAATTATGGTTAAAATGGTTAAAGTAGACTCACTATTTTACATTTTGGTCATTTTTTTTGGTCAATTTTCCCGTAAATCAACCAAATATTTTTTTAACTTACATGTTTAAGTTATATACTCTATATAGTATTAAAAAATACAATTTAAACAACGAAAAATTACACATTCTATATAGAGAGAGAGAGTGAGAATCACTATAGATTCATTGAGATCTATCAAAGGGTGAGAGGAATGCAATTTTTTTTTCTTTTCCAAATTGCACTCCAAAGAAGTTTGCATGCGAAGATTTTCCCACTCTTGCATTAGATATTATATATATATATATATTAGAGAGAAAAAACATATTTTCTTTAAGAGAAATAAAAATTACGTTATGTAGACACACCATGTGTTTATGTAATCCTGAAGAGTTACATGAATGTTACAAAAAACAAGAAATTGGGCATGCAGGCTCGTTGAATAACCCCAAGGGGAGCACCATATGAAGCCCAACAACAGGTAAATCAAACATACAAACCATGTTTGCATACCCTAGCAGAAACATAAAATAAGAAATGGCACAAAGTCAGAAAAAAAGACCCAAAAGGTCTTCATACATTCTAGGTTGAAACCCTAAGAGTAGAAAAGGAGAAAAAACAATCACAAGGGCCCAAAATGAAAATGAAAACAACCTCGAAGCAAATAAAATTGAACACCATCGCTCGCACTAATGAAGGGAGAAGCCATTGAGTAGAAAAAGGAACAGGGTTGTAGGGCTTAAAAGCCCACCCACAACAACTATCATGCCAGTGAATAGCCACAAGCCATATAGAAAAAAAATGTTGAGAATCCAAACCCACGCCCATGAAAATGCAATGATGACAGGCTTAGCCCTTATGGCAAGGAAAGGGCCTCGAGGCCCAATAAGGAGCAGATGGAAACTCCAGTTGACTCAATGAGAGTAGCAACAACACAGGACGAATGAGTGAAGAACTCAAGCAAAAGTAGAAGCTCGCAACAAATAGTGAAAAAAAAACCCACAATGAGAAGATCTTGCAAGATATAATGATTCCTGCCAAGAAAAAGGAGAAAAGTGTTGATTCCATGGAAAAAGAGACACCAACCAGGGGACAAGGCCGCTATTGTTCTAGTTGCCACACCCCCTACTCCCTCAACTCCCCCATTCCTTATATATATAATATATATATATAATATATATAATATAAAAAAAAAATTACAAAACATGTCAAAGAAAAATGTCACACATATATGTAACTATGTGTATTTTAGGATTTTAAAGAATATTTATATATAGAGATGTGAAATTTATATAAATATAAATAATATTATAAAAGAACCAACATAGATCCATCTTAACTCTGGATCTACCAAGCCTGGAGAGGAATTAAGATCGATATATTCAGATTAAGATGGGATCTATACAGTGTTAATACATGGAATTTGCATTTTGTGGAATTTAGTTAAATTTGAACATTATATTTTTACTAAAAAATAAATAAAAATTATGTTTTTTTTTTTGTCACTAGGAAAAGTCATAATTTTCATTAATATGACGATGGAAATTAAAGGGTGAGAGGAATGTAATTTTTTTTTTCTTTTCCCAAATTTTGCAACCTAAAGAGAGTTGTTTGCATGTGAAAGAGATTTGTTTCCCCTCAATGCATGATATATATATATATATATAATATACTAGAGAAAAAAACTCATATTTTTATTAAGAGAAATAAAAATTACATTATGAAGACACACCATGAGTGTATGCAATCTTGAGCAGTTACATGACCGCTACAAAAAGCAAGAAACTGGGCATGCAGGCTCGTTGAATAACCCTGAGGGGGGCACGATATGAAGCCCAAAAATAGGCAACTCAAACATAAAAATCGTTCCTAAGTCAAGTGAAGTGGCAAATCATCTGAAACTGAAGAAGATCCATTTTAGAGCTCAATGAAAGCTTTCTGACTGTTCTGACGGTTCGTCAAACGGAGCTATGGTCTAGTCACAATGGGCGACAGAAAAATTGTGGATTTTTCTATGAAAGGATGTTTTCCCTGCAATTTGGATTCATTTTCTAAGTGAGATGTGGTGAATTTGGAAAGGAGGAAAAGGCCCTAAATCTTATGGAGATCATAGCGAACAAACCAACCGTCGGAATCAGGATCTGCGACTTTCAAGCAGGTGGCCTTACTCATCTCTTCAATTTCACTAGTTTATTTCCTTATTTTTGGCACTTGGCAGCTCCCTGAGAGACCCTTGCCCTTGCTCACAGTCGCATTGCACTTTTTGGGTCCAGAAGTGCGATATGGCTCGCAAGAAACAACTAGAAACCTATGAGCTCACACTTTCTGGGCTGAAAACTATGATTTGTGGTTGGAGGAAGGGTTGGTCTGCTGGCGTAGTGGAGGCTGAAAGTTGATCAGTTTAGTTTGTTGTTTTCTTTGTTGAACTGACAAGACATGTGGTGTTTTGCAGATATGGCAGAGCTAAAAATCAACTGACGTGAACAATACTCGGATAATCTTTGATCCGAGATCCAGGGGGATCAGGCGGTTCGAGGGGAATTGGATCGTTATGGGGTTCTCAAGTTGGTAGAGAACCCACTGGTGAGGGCAAGTGAGCCCTTGCTATCGAGAATTGTGAGTTATTGATTTCCAAAACAAGAGGTATTTGTCATACAGGGACACAAGATCGAGCTCACATTACATGATATTTACTTCTTGATCGGATTGCCTCCCCTCAGAGTGGTGGGGGATATTCATCTGGTGTTACCTCATGGGAGGAACATTACTGAGTTCGTGGAGTAGTGTTCGTGTCAAAGGCACGACTATCCCGCTTGTTGATCTAGAAAGGCTAGAGACATGGGTTGTTGCCGCAGCTATGCTATGGGTCTTGGGAAGCTAGGTGTTTCACCACATCACTGGAGGGCAGATGATGTTAATTTAGAGTGTTTTGGTTGGGACCTACTATGGGTGGGCCCAGATGATGCTGTCGTCGATGAAACGAAAATTGATTCTTTGTAAGAGGCAGGTGAATCGTGATTACGCTTTTGGTATAGTATTGTGTGTGTTCTTCTTTGAGAAGATACCCACTATCCATCCTCATGTACTGATCCGAGAGGGGGGGCCATAGGAATCCCAGGATGCGTCACTGGGGGTAGCTACTGTCGAGAGGAGGAGGAGGAGGGGGAGTCGGACGGGTGTTCCAACCCGCGTTTTTCACACACTGGGACCAGATGCCCCTTTACATTGATGACTATCCTTATAACGGGATGAACTATCAGGGGGATCCTAACTTGCCATTTCTGCCCGGGTGAGCATGGGGACCATACGGTAAGTGTTAAGCTGCTATGTTTTATGGTTCATTTTATATTTCTATCACATGTATGTGGTACTAAGTGTGAAATATGTTGTATACAGACATAGCACTGGTGAATGCAGCAGGATATGCATGGTAAGCTGCAACGCTTGGGGCTGCAGATCGAGGGACATCACCATCATAGCAGGGTCCAAAGGACACTGGGTTGCTTGTTGATTTGCATCATAGGTTTGATGTACTCTTGACTGGGGTTTCAGAGCATGGATGGCACGACTTAAAGGATCGGTACATAAATTAGTGCACCAGTCTTCCCTCAGAGTGACGAGGTATCATGCGGCACGTGGCAATGGCAGGTCAGGCAGTGCGTGATCTACGTGAAAGTGGATTAAAGCCTTTGACGCGAGATCCATCGGATAGTGACTAGATGTAGGGACATGTGGGTCCCTTTGATTGTGATTTTTGTAACATGCTATGGGCATGTCGGATGTTTAGAGATATGGCTCCAAACACTTTTATGATACATAATATGATTATGCATTTTGTATGATGATGATGGTTCGCCATTTGTGTGGTTATCTTTAGTGGTATACATGTGATAAATTCCAATCTAGAATGTTGTTTGCAATGTTATCTAAATAGTGGTTTTGGGCTCTAGGCACATGACTGAATGCAATGGTTTTAAATTCACGTACCAATAGATTCACTCGTAGATATTTTCTAAATAGAACTTGGTTATACAAATAATATACACCATTCAATTGCATGAAAAGTAGCAAGGAATCTAAACAAACATGAAGATGAAGGATGCGATGAGTGAGGGCATTGATTAACAAACTTATCACTGCATCATATTCGACTTGATTATTGGTGGCATATCTAATGCACATGTTGTTTGAAATGACTAACGTATGCAAGGAGTAAAAATGGCCCAGGTTGTCGAGGTTAGATTCCGAGAGAAGCGACTCGCACCATAAGCATGGTCGATATACTGTGTGGATGATGAATCCATATGAAAGGTGCAAAAGACAACAGATGAGATGATGCGATCTACCTAACTAAATGGCAGAAATAAAGACACGTAAATCAAAGGGATGTACTGTGAGCAAGATTTCTGGAGGTAGAGCGCATTGGGAGAATTAGGAAGGAAATGGCCTTCGAAATCCTCATGAAGGAATGCTCCCTTACTCAAGTATAGGGGTAATCACGGGTAGACATAGCTTACATGATGTCCTCATCAGGCTGGGAGATGGGCAGACGAGAGGAAGATTGACTACATGATGCAGTGGCATTACCTGGTGCATCAACATGAGGAATAAGGTTCACATACGCATCGTCTTGAATGGCAGACGACGGGCTGGTCGACATAGGGTCTACTAATGTTGAGACCTCGGATTCCGTCGAAAAAGGTTCTATAGAAATGTGTGTAACAACCTTAGGAAGGTTTGCTGACAAGGAACTCAAGGATGACGACAGATAAAAAATGGGGCTTGTGGTGTCCGTTATCTCGACATCGAGGGAGAAGATTACAATAGAGGGGCTAGAGTTTCCCTGTTCTGGTTGACTAGTGGTACCATAGTCCACAAGTAGAGGAGTAGAGGCTCTACTACGAGTGGCCTCATATTCACGAATCGCCCCAAGGAAATTGAGAAACTCGTCAAGACAAGGGCAACAATGGGAATAGTGACCATGAAGATCACAAAGGGCATAAGGGTGGTTTGTGCGAAGCATTTTGAGTTTCTTAGGTGGGACCGAAATGTGAACATGGACTTCCAAAATATTCGACTTAGGGAATGCTTTGGGGACTTAAGGGCTGGAGGAGCTTGGGGAGTCGTATCCTTCGAATCTTTCTTTTTGGCTTTGCCCCCCTGGCCAGATGCTTTCGCAACAGGAGCTGGTTCCTATTAAGGTTGTGATGGTAGTGAAGCAGCGACAGGGGTCATGGGTGTTATCATTCCAATATTTCTCTAGAGTTGTTAAAAAAGAAATGATTAGAGGTAACCACAAACCAACTTTGGAGATTTGGATCTAGCCTTCCTAATTCTCAGAGAAGGCTCTCTCTTTATCATTTAACTTTTTTTTAGTTATTTGATTTTAGGCTAGTTATGATTGTACTTGGGTTTCAATTTGGATTTGGTGGTGGGATTACTTACTTACATGGATAGAGGGATGTCTTTTACCATTGGGCTATGAGGTCAAATATCAAGCAAACATGACTGGATCAAGTTCTAAAAATAGTGTCTATAGGGAAAGGTAACTGAGTAATTTCAAATCTTAAGGCTGGATGGTGAAGTTGATTTCAATCAGATCCAAGGAGCAATTAAGGGTTCCTTAGGCCGGATTATGAAGGAAGTGAAAGAGGTCAACTAGTGATCTGAAATGGGGCACTAAGGCTTCTTGTAAGCTTACAAGAACCTCTCCACTCCAAAGCTTAAACAATTTTCCAAGATCTATGCTTATGATTGATAATTTGCGAAAATAAGCACTTGAAATAGGTGTATGCTTGTGTTTTCCCTGCAATGCTTAATTGCCTTAAATTTATTTGCTTAAACTGAAATATAAACACACATAACAATAAAATGCAGCAAATAAACAAACACATAAGACAACAATATAATATGGAGTTCACCCTGATATCTTGGGCTATGTCTCCTTGAGCTCTAGCCAACTCAATTAGGCTGTTTGGGATTATGGTAATGCTTCTTTTACAAGTTCCACACTCAACTCCATTGGTTTACAACTAAATATATGGGTTTAGAATACCATCTTATCCCGCTGGCTGTCCATACTCTGCAGACAGATCTAGGCTTATTTGGACTAGATTCCTTCAAGCAGCACTCCGGGCTATCCTAAGCTCCTGGCTTGCACCAACTCCCTTAGAATTCTTTTACTGTCTCTTGAATTCCTTCTTTTGTCTTCAGCACACATCGTACGCCAACAACAGCTTGATCATTTGATCTCTTTGTTGTTCTAAACTTCATTACAGCTCCATGGCTCTTAGAAGTCTGCTTTGAGCTCTTTGGCTTTGAGGCTCTGCCTCCAACCTCTGGTGACTCCGCCTCTATCAAGCCTCCAACCTATGGTGTCCCTTTTGATGTCCTCCCAACCTCTAGTGGCACTCTGCGAATCGTCAACTCTACGGCTCTCTGCCTTCTGCGCTCTGCAACTCTATTGCACTCAAGCTTATGAGGAACTGCATCTCGACCTCCCAACCTCTGGTGACTCTACCTTTGTCAAGCCTCCAACCTCTAGTGACTATTTCGTTGTCCTCCCAACCTCTGGTGGCACTCTGCGAATCCTCAGCTCTACAGCTCTCTGGTCTTCTGCGCTCTACAACTCTGCTCTGCTCAAGATTCTGAGGAACTGCGGCTCTGGCCTCCCAACCTTTGGTGGCTTCGGCCTCTACCAAGCCTCCAACCTCTGGTGGCTCTCTGGCTTTATGGCTCTATGGCTCTTGGATCTTTACTCAGTTGTGAGCTCCTCGAAGGGAGACTCCTAAAGGGAGCCTCCTGAAGGGAGACTCCTGAAGGGAGACTTCTTGAAGGGAGACTTCTCCTTCGCTTGGCTCTCTGGCCTTTTAGGAATCCTCTGACTCTGCGACGTCCATGTTCGTTCCTCTTTGTGCAATCATTCCTTTGTGGCTCTGCGGCTTCTTCTGCTCCCTGTGTCTTCGACTGGCCCTCTGGCTTACTGGCTCTATGGCTCTGCGTCTGGCCCTCTAACTCTTTGGCTCTGTGGCTCTGCGTCTGGCCCTCTGGCTCTTTGTCTCTCTGGCTCTGTGTCTGGCCCTCTGGCTTCTAGCTCTATGGCTCTACGTGTTACATAACGCATTCCTGTTACAAATGCATCATTGTTTCAAAACACATCATTTGTTACAAAACGCCCACTTACAGCGTGGCACAATGATTTTATAACATGGAAATTTACAAAGGAATCATCGGCCTTTCTTCAGATGAAATCCTGAAAACGACCATAATAACCAATACACAGGAAATACACAGAAAATCCTCTATCGGGCACTAAGGCCGGATTTCAAATGATATGAAATCATCTTTCATTCAAATCTTTCTATCATTCCGAAGCGTCCTGATGATGGACCCCCGTTGGGGTTCGAAACGTCGACAAACTGAAATGAAAACTGTGGATAATCCGAAACATGAAGCTACAAATAATTCCCACAGAGGCTTGAAAACCGATATGAAACCGCGTCCATAAACCTTATCGGGTCTGTGCCTTTGTCGCATATCGCAATCACAACAAGTAGGAGCCCCAGTTCATGAACTCAAGACCATAGCGATGCGATATTATGCCTTTAATCCTCCACTGTTCGATCAAGCTCGCAATCCAACGATCAATATGTGATCGCATCATCACTCCTCACATTATCGCAAGTCGCCACTTCATCGCACGTTGTCACTTGACACCTCTGAAATGCAATTAGCGATCTATTCTTGATCGTTGATCTGCTCCTCGATCCGACAATTGATATGCGATCGCACATCGCATATCGTAAATCCTCCAGCCAGGCCTCTTTCCCTTAAAAGCTCCGATCTGATATGTCTTACGGATCCGATAAGGGTTCTAGGCTACGGAATATAGTTTTTCGGGTCTACTTCCATATCGCTCTATTGCAATCGCTTTATTGCTCATCGCAATATCGGCATATCGCAAATCGGCTCACCCAGTGTTCTGATATCACATGGAGGTCTTCCCCCAATGCTATATGTCAAAGATCACAAATCGAGGAGTCTTCAACCTTTGGTTTAAGTTCTCCCTTTGGAACCTTTCTAATGTGACATTTACATATAACTCCGCCTTTGAACCTTTTCTTTATCCGACTTGGATTTACAAAGGATTTGTGCCATTTAGCACCTTTTAACTCTTATATGAAGTCTTTTAGACTTAGAGGTTTATCCAAGATCCATTTCGGATCACACCTTCCCACTAAAAAGCTTTTGGACTCCAAAAGACTGATATACTAATCTGAACAGTAAATGAGACTACATCACCCTTTTCTTTTAGCCTCCATAAACTTGCCTTGCATAGTGCCTCTAAACCAAAGCCCTTAAACACTTTCCTTCCTGGATGTGCTTGTCCTCCTGGGAAGAACTGTCTTCCTCCTTGACTTCATGCAGAACTCCTACTGAGAAGGTTACAGTAGGTAGTTTAAACCTTTCTTCCTTGATCATTGATCCAAGGTGGCTCAAACAAATGTGAAGTTACATCTTCTTCACAAAAATTTACATTTGTACCTGTTTGACATACTGTCAACAACAACAGAATTATAGACAACAACTGGATGGCCTAAACTCTTGCTTCATCAAAAGAAACAGATTTCACATCTTGTGAACACCTCCATGTCTTTACATCTGCATTTACAAATGATGGACTAGATAACCAGCCCGATATTACATGTATGTTTAAAAACAAAGCAATCAACTCTTCAAGTTAATCACACATACATGTTCAAATACAAGGAAACCATCAGCATCCCTATGTTCATGCACATCATTCTCATGCATGCATTTCATCCTTCAATTTTTTCTTAAGTACATTGTACTTTCGAAGCTGAAATGAAATATAATGTTTCATCCTTCAACTTTCGCTTAAGTACATTGTACCTTCGAAGCTGAAATGAACATAATGTTTGCAGCAATAAAGTGAGTCTGTCTACTCAACCTTTTCATCCTACAACTTGCATCTCATTAGCAATGAAATGCACTAAATCAAAAGACAAGCAACCTTTTGCAACAAACTTCTTGTGCTTCAAGGATTGTCTTGAGGTCCTTCGGGATAAGGAGAATGCCTTCAGCTCTTCTTCCTTCTTGTCCTCTCCTGGACTTAGCTATCAATATCTTTCCCTTCACCTTTGCAAACTCAAACAACAGTCAGTTTACAAACAATCAAAAAGTCTGAATTTGACTATTTGAACACCTTTCAAGTCAAACAAGCATATATATTGCTCTGTTAATCAAGCATTTTGATTTGATACCACTTGCATCATGATACAACCTACTTCATGATACCACCTACTCCATGCTACCACCTGTTCTAGTATAACGTAAGCTCTGATATCACCTTCTTTGAAGGTGGGGTTAATCATCCTAGGCTCTGATACCACCTTCTTTGAAGGTGGGGTTAATCAACCTGATGCTCTGATACAACCTGCTCTTTAATGGGGCACTAAAGGCTTCTTGTCAGCTTACAAGAACCTCTCCCACTCCAAATAAGCTTCTTGTCAGCTTCTTGTATGCTTATGATTGATAATTTGCAGAAATAAGCACTTGAAATAAGTATATGCTTAACTGCTTAATTACCTTAAGTTTATTTGCTTAAACTGATATATAAACACACATAATAGTAAAACGCATCAAATAAACAAACACATAAGACAACAATATAATATGGAGTCACCTTGATATCTTGGGCTATGTCTCCTTGAGCTCTAGTCAACTCAACCAGGCTCTTTGGGATTATGGTAACGCTTCTTTTACAAGTTCCACACTCAACTCCATTGGTTTACAACTGAACCTATGGGTTTAAAATACCATCTTATCCCGCTGGTTGTCCATACTCTGCAGACAACTCTAGGCTTCTCTGGACTAGATTCCTTCAATCAGCGCTCCGGGCAAGCTTGAGCTCCTGGCTTGCACCAACTCCCTCAAAATTCTTTTATTGTCTCTGGAATTCCTTCTTCTGCCTTCAACACACATTAGACGCTAGCAACAGCTTGATCATTTGATCTCTTTGTTTTTCTTAAATTCATTACAACTCCATGGCTCTTAGAAGTCTGCTTTGAGCTCTTTGGCTCTGAGGCTCTGCCTCCAACCTCTGGTGACTATGCCTCTTTCAAGCCTCCAACCTCTATTGGTTCTTTCAATGTCCTCCCAACCTCTGGTGGCACTCTGCGAATCCTCAGCTCTACGGCTCTCTAACCTTCTACGCTCTGCAACTCTGTTGTGCTCAAGCTTCTAAGGAACTGCGGCTCCGTCCTCCCAACCTCTGGTGGCTTCGACCTTTACCAAGCCTCCAACCTTTGGTGGCTCGCGAGCTTTATGGCTCTATGGCTCTCGGCTCTTTGCTCAGTTGTGAGCTCCTCGAAGGGAGACTCCTGAAGGAGACTTCCTGAAAGGAGACTTCTTGAAGGGGGACTTCTCCTTCACTTGGCTCTCTGGCCTTTTAGGAATCCTCTGACTCTGCAGCTTCCATGTTTGTTCCTCTCTGTGTAATTATTCCTCTATGGCTCTACGACTTCTTCTGCTCCCTGTCTCTTCAACTGGCCCTCTGGCTTACTGGCTCTATGGCTCTGCGTCTGACCCTCTGGCTCTCTAGCTCTGTGGCACTGCGTCTGGCCCTCTAGCTTTCTAGCTCTGTGGCTCTGCGTCTGGCCCTCTGGCTTCTGGCTCTGTGGCTCTGCGCGTTACATAACGCATTCATGTTAAAAATGCATCATTGTTTCAAAACGCATCATTTGTTACAAAACGCCCGCTTACAACGTGGCACAATGATTTTAGAACAAGGACAGTTACAAAGGAATCAGCGGCCTTTCTTCGCACGAAATATGATGATAATAACCAATACACAGAAAATCCTCTATCGAGTGCCAAGGTTGGATTTCAAATGATATGAAATCGCGTCCATAACCTTATCGGGTTTGTGCCTTTGTCGCATATCGTAATCGCAACAAGGAGGAGCCCCGGTTCATGAACTCAAGACCATAGCGATGCGATATTCCGCCTTTAATCCTCCACCATTAGAGCAAGCTCGCGATCCAACGATCAATATGCGATCGCATCATCGCTCATCGCACTATCGCAAGTCGCCGCTTCATCGGAAGTTGTCACTTAACACCTCTGAAATGCGATTAGCAATCTATTCCTGACTGTTGATCTGCTCCTCGATCCGACGGCCGATATGCGATCACACATCGCATATCGCAAATCCTCCAGCCAGGCCTCTTTCCGTTCAAAGCTCGAATCTGATATGTCTTACGGATCCGATAAGGGTTCTAGGCTATGAAATATAGTTTTTCGGGTTCGCTTCCATATCGCTCTATCGCAATTGCTTTATCGCTCATCGCAATATCAGCATATTGCAAATCAGATCACCTGGGGTTCCGATATCGCATGGAGGTCTTCCCCCGATGCGATATGTCGGAGATCGCAAATTGGGGAGTCTTCAGCCTTTTGTTTAAGTCCTCCCTTTGGAACCTTTCCGATGCGACTGTTAGCCCTGAAGTGCAGTGCTGACTTTTTGAAGGTCAAATGAGGATTCAGGCTGCTTTGATGTTCTTAAAAGGGTCCTACACAGGCCATTATTCCCCTTCTTCCCTTACCCCACTCACACTTTACCATTTCCATTCCCTAAATTAACCTTCAAATCCCAACAAAGCCCCTCTAACCTTAGCCCCAAGCGAATTAGCAAAAACCCCCCATAAAACCTTACCCCTCCGCCATGCGCGCCCGTAGCACAATTCCCGAGGACACCTCGTACTTTCGCCGCTCTTCGCCATTGATCTTTCCTTGCCGATCCAACGGCCCATGCCTCATCCGAGACACATAACATGCCCGACAGCTCCCCGCCATTAGATCACCCCCACTAGATCTAACGGCTACCGCCCATATCACGTAGACAACAAGCGTGAAAAGTACTCGCCCGATGAAGACGGTTTTCCTCTCTCCTCTGCCGCTACGTGTCATTCACTAAATGGCATCGGGCGATTTTTGACACTTACCGCTTATGCCCGATGCCCACTCAATAAAATTGGTTTCCACTCAAAATAAGCCACCCCGCACGTTACCATCTGTGCATCTCCGCTGCCCGATAACCGTTTGATCCGCTTGCCTGAAGATCCAATGGCCTGGACATATTCCGCTCCCATCATGACCGCTAGCCTCAAAAATTATCTCCACCGCACATCTCCCTTGATTCGACGACCACCATCCGCGATTATTCACGACTGTCCATCTGCCCATGCACTCCATACCCCACGTCCTATCTGTTACGCGAAGAAGAAGATGGCCAACTCTGTTAGTCTAGTGACAGTCTGACCATGAAACTGAATTACTTGAGGGCATGGCCAAAGGAAGAAAGGACATAGCACGACTCAGCAACCGAATTAAGCAGTCATGGAACTCCACCGCTATGATCAATCCGACCACCTGAAGGACAACAGGTGCTAGAACTAATCAGGTTTTCATAGTGGAGAAAGCAACTACGTTCAAAGACACTATTAGACAGTTAATGGTAGTAGATGGTCAATTAAGACCCCTCCATCCCTAAGTGGTTAAGGGCCATTGTAATGATAGATTATAAATAGTCGGAAGAAAGATGTAATCAGGGTTGGAAATTGTGTTTTGGTTCAACTTCTGGAGACTGTAGATATTCTGTAACTTGCAGCGTCTCATCTTCATTTTCAGCAATGCAAGCTTATTTTGTTGTTAATTGCTCAATGTCCATTTCTCCTTTGTTCTAAGCTTGTGCCTAAAGGGTCGTATTCATGATTTCTTCTAGGTATAATGCTAGATAACTGTCATCTTATCTCTGGATTAGACAATTGAATGTATCAGTGAGTAGGTCACTCAGGTTCTTTTGTATCTAATGCAAGATAACTGTCATCTTATCTCTGGATTGATAGATTAAATTTGCAAGTTTCTTTACTAGTTGTAGCTGGCCATCATACATTTTGTATGCATCTGCTGGTGTGGTTAGTATTTTTCGTCTATTCACCTAATTCCCAAATTTTTGAGCATTGGTGGTCTAAAGCCTTGTAATCTGAGGGTGTTCATGCATGTCTGGAGTGAAAACAGAGTAGAAGTGGTTATCTGGCTTGAACTAAGCCATCACCCATCCCAATAAGTTCCTAGAACCATATTGAAGATTATATGTTACCAGGCATCTCCGAGCTACAACCTAGGAGAGTTTCCTAGAGCCCTAACATAATTGGCGACCTTGCCGAGGAGAGGATATTGAAGCTCAGCTTCCCTGGGAGAATGACACAGATCCAGATTTGATGATAGACAAAGTTGGGACACATTTTTGGTTGTAATCATCTATCTGGTGACTCTGCCAGAGGCCAAACCTTTTGGAGACTCCACATTATAGTTTTGGCTCAATTTGTGAGGCATACTCGGAGAAATCCTCAGAAGTCACCAGCTGATCCAGTACCTGACCCTGAAAAGATCATCAAAGGAAGAAAGATATCATAGAAAGGAGCATCAGGATCAAGTAAACCTAAACAGTCCTCCATATCTCTGAAAGAAAGGCTTGTAATAGAACAAATACATGTTGAGAGTATAGCCTCTAACACTAGCAGTGAAGAAAAACTTTCAGAGATTCATAAAGCTCCTTATTCTTTAGGTTCTCCTCTTACTTTAAGCCTGAAGGAAAACTCACCTCCTATCTCTCATGTTCCTTTAGTCCTGTCAGTCACTCCTCGGCTCTCTATCATTCAGACTGCCAACACTCTTCCATCCACCACAACCATGGCTGGTCCACAAGCACTCACCAAAATGGAAAGAATCATAGCTGCTAGGTATGGGCCTTTAGTACTGCTTGCTCCTTTGAATGTAATGCCTACTGGATAATATCATGAATACATGCCTAGGTTCACTGGGATTGAAGGGGTTACAACTGAAGAACATCTTGAGTCCTTTTATAGCTATGCTGATAATCTAGACATTAGTGAAGATGATGTGTGGATGAGAGTTTTTGTCCAAAGCCTCGATAGAGAGGCTAGAAAATGGTTCAGAGAATTAACCCCTAGGTCTATAATAGACATTGAGGCCTTAGGTGATGTGTTCCTAAAGCATTGGGGGGATAAGAAAGATTTGCTCTACTATCATACTAAGTTTGGGAACCTGAAAAGGGAAAATGGGGAGTCACTTTCTGATTTCAATAAAAGGATTAACCGCATATACAACAAGATACCAGCTGAAGTGAAACCTACTCCCACCTCTGCTAAGCTCACCTACGCCAATGCCTTTGATTCTGAATTCTGCCTGTTGTTGAGAGAAAGAAGATGTGCTTCTCTGGCTAAAATGCAGGATGGAACTTTGGAAGTAGAGTCCAACATCATGGCTGTAGAGAAACTCAAGGGACATGTTGACTGAAGGAGACAGATGGGTGAATCTTCCTCATATTCAGACCCCAAGATAGATAAAATGACCAAGATGGTAGAGTCATTGGCCTCTGAAATCTCCAAGCTAAAGGTTGAGTAGCATTCAGGGAAAGGAAGGGTCCCTAATACATTTGCTCCTAGAAATCCAAATCCATATAGGAGAGCAAATGAACAATTGTAGATCATGCAAAGGGGAAAGGAGGCCAGTGAAGAACAGAAGGTGAAGACTCCTTTCGAGAATGTAGTCATGGAGGAGGAGCAGTTTGATGAAGATGATGAGATCCATTGCATGGAAGACAAACGCAGTGCCACTTTTTTATCTAAAGATGCCTATGATAAGTTGTTATTCAATGACCAGATTAGCCAAGAATGGGATGGTGCAGTTGTTCTACAAATGGTAGATCAACACCAATATAATCTGAGATCTATGATGAATAATGTCAAAGAAACTCCTGTTCATAAAGTTGTTGTCCCTACAGAACATCAAGCTAATAGCAGAAGCAACCAGCAGCTGACCCTATCATCCTCAAAGCTCCAGCCATAGAGGTAAGAGGCATTGACAAGTCCCCTTCTTCTTCCGGTTTTCAATCAAAGATCCAGAAGCCAAGAATACCTATGCCTCTGATTGAACTAGTGAAGAATGAGTCCTTCAAAGCATCCATCCTTGAGGATCTTGAGCCTAAAGCAATCCAAGCCTCCACTAACTATGTAAATCTGCAAGATGACCAACCCGCTATTATTCTCAGCCCAATCATTGAAAATTGTGAAGACAGCTTCCCATCATTCTATGTTTCTCTATCTATTCATGATTAAATCCTTCATAATTGTCTTTTGGACACTAGCTCCAGCCATAATCCAAGGACTAAGGCTATCATGGATAAGCTCTGTCTTGACATTACCAAGCCTTATCAGTTGGCCTCTATGTAGCTTGAAAAACCAATTTGCCAGATCACAGAGGAAGAAGGCTCACAGATTTGGGACATGTTCTTTGATGGGGTTTGCTCTAAGGAAGCTGCGGGAGCAGGTGAAGTCCTTGTGTCCCCCACACAAGAATGCATTGATTCATCCTTCATATTAACTTTTCAGGTCACAAATGACACAGCAGAGTATGAAGCAGACCTTATCATTCAACAGGTGTACAAAACCATCCAAGCAGAACATCCAAAGCTGAAAGCATATAGAGATGAGGTGAAATATAGACCATCTCTGCCTGATAATACTGAATGTTGGAAGGTTTTTGAAGTAAAGGATCAAATCAATAGGCTTTTGCAAGTCTTTGATGAATTTGCTGATATGCACATTGACCAAGACAAAGAAACCTTTCATAGAAAGGAAAAAAGGGTCATTTTCAATTTAATGGCCGTTTTCTCAAAAGGAACGCTTTAAAGGAGGGAGAAACTATTTTGATGGCCCAACCAATGGGCGGTTTTTGAAATTTTATTTTGTTTAAGGCTTTCAAGCCTCAATATTGTAAATATGTTATCTTTCAAAGTTTTAGTGGAGGCTTAGATAGACTCCATGCCCAATGGAATACTAGGTAATATTTCTGATCTTGTTTCTTATGTAAAAGGCAGTGGTCTATGGTTCTTGAAACCTCACAGGGAGGATTTCATCCCCAAAAGGAGCCATTGTTAGCCTTGAAGTGCAGTGCTGAATTTTTGAAGGTCAAATGAGGATTCGGGTTGCTTTGTTGTTCTTAAAAGGGTCCCACACGGGCCATTATTCCCCTTCTTCTCTTACCCCGCTCACACTTTACCCTTTATGTTCCCTAAATTAACGTTCAAATCCCGACAAAGCCCCTCTAACCTTAGCCCCAAGCGAATTAGCCAAAAACCCCCATAAAACCTTACCCCTCCGCCATGCGCGCCTATAACACAATTCCTGAATACACCTCGTACTTTCACCGCTCTCCGCCGTTGATCTTTCCCCGCTGATCCAACGGCCCATGCCTCATTCGAGACACATAACATGCTCGACAACTCCCCCTCGTTAGATCACCACTGCCAGATCTAGAGACTACTTCCCATATCGCGCGGACAACAAGCACGAAAAGTACGCGCCCGATGAGGGCGGTTTTCCTCTCTCGTCCGCCACTATGTGTCATCCACTAAATGGCATCGGGTGATTTCTGACACTTACCGCTTACTGCCTGATGCACACCCAATAAAAGTGGTTTCCACTCAAACTAAGCCACCTCGCACGTTACCGTCCACGCATCTCTGCCGCCCGATAACCATCCGATCTGCTTGCCTAAAGATCCAACTACCCAAACATATGTCGTTACCATCATGACTTATAGCCTCCAAAAACGATCTCCACCACACATCTCCCTTGATCCGATGACCACCATTCGTGATTATTCACGACTGTCCATCGGCCCATGCACTCCATACCCCACGTCTTGTCTGTTACACGAAGAAGAAGATGGCCAACTCTGTCAGTCTAGTGACAGTCTGACCATGAAACTGAATTAATTGAGGCCATGGCTGAAGGAAGAAAGGACACAGCACGACTCAGCAATCGAATTAAGCAGTCATGGAACTCCATTGCCATGATCAATCGGACCACCTGAAGGACAGCACGGTACCAGAACTAATCAGGTTTTCGTAGTGGAGAAAGCAACTACGTTCAAAGACGTTATCAAATAGTTAATGGTAGTAGGTGGTCAATTAAGACCCCTGCATCCTTAAACGACTAAGGGCCATTGTAATGATAGATTATAAATAGCCAGAAGAAAGATGTAATCAGGGTTGGCAATTGTGTTTTGGTTCAACTTCTGGAGACTGTAGATATTATGTAATTTGTAGCATCTCATCTTCATTTTCAGCAAGGCAAGCTTCTTTTACTATTAATTGCTCAATGCCCATTTCTCCTCTGTTCTAAGCTTGTGCCTGAAGGGTTGTATTCATGATTTCTTCTATGTCTAATGCTAGATAACTGTCATCTTATCTCTGGATTAGACAATTGAATGCATTAGTGAGTAGGTCACTCAGGTTCTTCTGTATCTAATGCAAGATAATTGTCATCTTATCTCTACATTGATAGATTAGATTTGCAAGTTTCTTTACTAGTTTCAGCTGGCCATCATACATTCTGTGTGCATCTACAGGTGTGGTTAGTATTCTTCGTCTATTCACCTAATTCCCAAATTGTTGAGCATTGGTGGTCTAAAGCCTTGTAGTCTGAGGGTGTTCATGCATGTCTGGAGTGAAAACTGAGTAGAAGTGGTTATTTGGCTTGAACCAAGCCATCACCCATCCCAATAAGTTGCTAGAACCATATTGAAGATTATATGTTATCAAGGATCTCCGAGCTACAACCTAGGAGAGTTTCCCGAAGCCCTAACTGCGACATTTACATATAACTGCACCTTTGACCCTTTTCTTTATCCGACTCAGATTTACAAAGGATTTGTGCCATTTAGCACCTCTTACCTCTTATATGAAGTCTTTTAGACTTAGAGGTTTATCCAAGATCCATTTTGGATCAACCGGGATGGGAGAGCAATTAAGGATTCTCAAATCCGGATATCAGAAGAAAACATAGAAATTATCAACTGTTCAGAATAGAGTGTACTTAAACAAATTCTGAGATAAATTTCCAGTTAATTCATTCAAATTTAGATAACATGTAAGTTTGTGAGATACATAAGAAAATAACAAATTTTACAAAGAAAATACTTCATTGTAATAGCTCAACACATGAATCATGTAATGCAATCTCTTTATTACTTAGTCTAGTCTGCTAACTTGAAAAATTGGTACAATAACCCTCAATTTTCTGATCAATACAACTCTACAAATGTATGGCAATCCACCCCCAATACTTCGAATTGTAAAGTATTTATACAAAAATAGTTTACAAAATATCCCACATTGTCTTGGGAATTAATCTAGGAGAAAGAAATATCTTCATGCAAGAAGATAGAGATAGATGTTCAACGGTTGTATGATGTCCCTATTTATTAGGTTGTGTTGTCTTTATGCTCAGATATTTTGTTGTTTATTCTATGCCTGTTGTTGGTCTTTAGGTTGGCTCTTCTTTATACTTTTACCTTTCCACCGATACACTTTCATCTGGTTGACCTGTCACTTTTCTTTTACTATGTTGTTTTCACCTTTCTTGTGTACATTTTACAGCAAGTCATTTAATTTATCCCATGTGTCTGCATCTGGTAACTGAATATTTACCATCTTCCTGTATATTTCACCTGCTTTAGTGTATTTGGCAAAAGTGGGTTTATTTACAAAAAGGTGTTTTACCTCATGCTGGAGGTAAAACAAGTTCTCAAAAGTCTGATATAGGACCTTTCCAGTAGGCATCCCCTTCATAGAGGAAGCATTTCCCTGATCCCTTACTACTACTCTAATTCTTCTGTTGTAGTCTTCCTGTGGCATCAATTTGCCATTTATTACCAAGGGATTAGGCATACCTTTCTACCTCAAAACATCAAACTTCACCATGAACCTGTCTATAGCCAGTTGCATGGTTTGGCACTTATCCTCAAGGTTCATCATCAAATTCCTCTTGGTGAGGACCTTTTTTACCTCTACTATTGTGCCAGTCCTGTCAGGTATCTCCAATTCCTGCAATTCATATTTGTTTTTGGAGTTAAGGAAATGGATTAGTCTAGTGGCTTCTTTTGGAATGTCTCCCAGTTCAGCGTTAACTTTCTAAATGGCTTCTGTAGCTTCTTTCACTAGGTCATTTTGCTCAAAGATTACTTGAATGGATGGCCAAATATCATTGATAGAGTCAATGATATTGGCCCATAACTATTCCTTAGCTTGGCCAAGTGGCTTCTTTAATGTCAGCGCTTTCTCTAAGCTCTTTATCCTTTCATTCATTCTGGTTGCCTTCTATACTTCTTCCTTGTGCATAATATGTGCAAGCTATTGTCATTTTCTAGTTTGATTATCTTCTCCTTAAGCTTGTTTATTTGTGTGGTCTGAATGGACATGCCTTCCATTGCTTTGACCAACTTACTTGCTTCATCACTTGGCTGAGCTACTGCTGATGTCGAACATGTTGCTGATGTAAACACTGTAGAAGTTGGGAGGGTTGTAGCCAATTGAGTTGTAGGAGCTAATGAAGATGCCAAGGTGGAGGGAACTATTGTAGTGATTGTTGGAATGACAGTGGCAGGGGAAGTCTCAAGGCTAGCTTGTTTCAGCTGTATCAAGTTGTCCAATTCCTTATCCATCTCTTTTAATTGGTCATTGAATTGTAAAACGAGGTCCATCATTTCCTCCTGATGTGTTTGGATCTCAAGGACCTCTTTTGTCTGTGGGTGCTCTGAATGAGGCAATTTGAGTTGTTTTTTGAGAGCGACAATGTCCTCATTCTTTTTCTTTATTAACTTCTCAGTAGCCTTGATATCATTGGGATCATGTCCCATCTCAATTACAAAGTATTACAAAGTACTCCAGTGACTTGATCCTGTTGTCCTTGGCCTGTGAGGAGGCCTTTTCCAATTTGTATTCTGTTGTAATATTATCTAATGAACTTTGTAGCTTATGTGCAGCCATAGCTTTACTTGTCAAGGTGGAATAGATCATCTCACCTGCCTGCTTGTGGAACTCAATTTGGTCAATGGGATGAACATCCTTGGCCAAAACCTCAAAATCTTCTTTTCTATAGTCTGCTGATGTTTTTGGCTGCTGGACTGTAGGTTGCATGATTGAATTTTGCATTTTTCCTATTTTGATGTCAAAGGCTGACATCAACCTACTTTGATTTGCTGGTGTCTGCTTGAAGTATTGGGCATAAGTTTCAGCCTTCAACTTTTTATTCCTCAACTTGATTTCCTTGTATCTGTCTTTGATATCCTTCTCTTTATCCATGGGCCTGGTGAATGAAGAGACCTCAATGCTGAGTTGTCTCTCAATAAGTTGAGTATTTGATGTTGAGGGTTGGTGAGTTTCTCCTAAAGTTGATGGGAATTTGCTCCTTTCCACCGTTGTATCAGTGTCAGTGATTTCCACTGAGTCAATGGTGTCTTCCGGTTCAGTTACAGGATTAAGCTTGGGCCTCTTCCTATAACTGATCTCAAATTGTTCATATGTGGTTTCCATAGCTAAACTGGAACCTTCTTCCCTGTTTCTCTTTGGATTCATGTTTTCATTTGCTGGAGTCTGTAAAATAGGAGGAATATTCATTGGTTCTCCTAGTTCTGGAACCTGCAGGAAGGAACTTGTATCAATCTGTTTTTGTACATGAATCAATGTATTCGCTACATCAACTACAATACTGTCCATGTATATTAGAGTGTTTTCCAACCATTCAGATTGGTTGGCAAACCTCTCAATGTTTGGTCTGGGATGATGGATGAAAGGTCCCAATTTGACCTTGATCCTTAGCTTATTTATGACTCCATGAGGGTCATACTGCCATATAAAGTTGTTCTTAAATTTCATTTGTTGCAAAATCTTATCTACCTCTATTCCAACTTCTCTGGTATTATAAATGAAGGGGCTTAATTGATTTTTCATTTTGAATTGGGTTTTCTTCCTAGCTGCTAGGAAATTTACTTCATCGGAATTTATAATCTGCCTAAAGTATTCTAGTGCAAATATCCTCATGGGGAGGTATTTGGGCAGTTTGTAAAGGGCAAGTTGGCATCCATATATTCTTATCTCTATGTGGCTTTGGTACAGATACCAGTCTCCCACCTTACTGTTCTTTGCCAACTGTAAAACTCTTTTGATCTCTTGACTGATTCTATGATAAGGGCTACTGGTTAGCATATTCATAATTGGATGGACAAATGAATCAATGAAGTCCTTGTAAGTGAATAAAGTGGAGTACTTTTGGATCAAGGGTGTCCAATATATGACTAATCTTGGATTTCCTTTGGTGTCCAATTTCTAAATGTTGACAGGGAATTTGTCTTACTGATAATATAAAAACATGTGGAACAATACAGATGAGTGCTTGAAGACTCTCTCAGTAGGTAGTCTAATGAATTGTTCATGCATCCTATTTTCTATGAACTGATCATAGTTGTAAATTACAGTAGGAGGCTTGCCTAGGCTAAAGATGGAAAGGAAAGCAACGAAAACCTCATCAACATGTTCATCTATAGTGTATCCTAGAATGCAGGAGAGCATGGTTATGGTTTGTCTGCCTCTCTCAGAAAAAATGGTGGCAACATATGGAGGACTTTCTATAGGAGTATGACACTCCTTTATAATGACAGTTTGGAAAATTTGGGCTATTCTGGGAAGGTCTAACTTGGTATAGAGGTCCAGCAAGTCTCCAATAGAAAGTGGGGTCTCATTTGGGCTTGGTTGGGCCTGGAATATTTGGTTAATGGATTCTACAGTGATGGTAAATAACACTTGCTAGTTAGGAGTGACAATGGCTCTTTGGCTGGGAATGTAGCAAGCATGATAGAAGTGGATGATTTTTGGGAATGGGTGTACTTTTGGAAACAAATACTTGGGAACATTATACTCCCAAAGGTGAATGTCATCCTTCTGGTTCAAGAATTTGTCCTTACTTCAGCAGTGGAGCTTTAGAAGGTAGGTAGGGGAAGAAGTATCCTTTATTTGGAAGTCTTTGTCTGTTAATGCAAGGTAGTCAATGTCTAGGTGAGGGGTTTGCAGAGGTCTCACGTCCAGAGAGATTTGGGAAGCCATAATTGGGTTTACAGATGTGGATTATTCTTATAGTGGTTTCAGGAGTGAGGTTTAGAAGCTCTCGTAGAGTGGGAGGGTAGTTACAGTCTATAAAAGAAGGGTTTGGGGTATACAAATAAGTTTCTCTTCAATTCAGGAAAGTTTCTTAATTAATTTTAATTAATTAACCATTCAATTTTAACTATGCATTTTCAAATTGAAAAGGTCATTCTAGTCTTTCTAGGAATACCTGGAAATTGGCGATTTGGCATGCAAACTGGGTTATGTGGTAATTGCAGAAGGTATTGAGGCTTCAACTGTCAACTAGTTGCTTCAATTGGGTATATGGAGTGTCTTTAGGTGACAGAAGGTGGTCAATTTAGTCGTTTCAGAGGTTCAGGGTGTCGCAAATGGCTTAGCAGCAATTTATAGTGAAAATGCAAGAAAAGAGTGAATTGGGGCTTTTTCGGCATTTTAACAAATAACGGTCACATTTTGGCGCGAAAATGTGGGCAGTTTCCAGTTTAGGCGGGGAGGTGGTTTTCTGGGTCATCGCGCCGCTTTGGAGGGCGGGCAGTATTTTTCGCGAGCAAGCGATTTAACTTGGTGTCGCCACGTAGCAGAACATCACCCAGGAAAAACCGCAAATCTCGCATGCTCTCGGGCTGTTAACGGTCGGATGATGAACCCGCACAATATGGCTGCACGCTGTCGAATATGGGGGTAGGATATTAGAGGGCTATCACATAGTTAAGTTGCACGGATAGTATCAAGAAAGTGATTGGGCGGGGCCCGAGGTTTAATTATGCATAAATGTAATTAATCAACAAATAATGTTGGGTTTTTTCATATAAGCAGCGGGTTAATAAAGTGGGACCATGGGTTATGTGGCAGGGGTTTTTTAACTACACCAAGGGTTGGTGGGTTAAAAAAAGGTTTGCCGAGGAAATATGAAATGGGGGACAAAAAACTTAGGATAAAGGGTTTTTGTGGGTTTTTGAGGGGAAAGAAAAGAAATTAACAAGGGGGGAAAGTGATATTTTTAATGGGGAATGGGTTTCACATTAGGAAAGGGGTTTTTAGGGCGGTGGGTGATTTTTGAAGGGTAATTTCTAGGGAAATATGTGAAACTAAGGGATAAAGGTCAAAATGAAGAGAAAAGGGGTATTTTATAAAAAATGAAGGGATAATGGGGAAATTAGCAAATAAGTATGTGGAGGTGTAGTGAAATGAAGGGAAATTAGTAAACAAGCTTGTGAATATCCTTTCTTTCTTACATTTCCTCCCACACATGAAACATAGGATTAAGCACGATAAATGTGTTTTTGACTCTGCAACCTTGTGCATTTGCAACCTTTCTTCTACCTACCCTTTACTTACCCTAAAATTTTTCTTCATTTCATTGGGTGATTTTGAGCTTGCTGATCCTTTATTTCCTTTTCTTTTGACAAGAAAAATATGTAATTCTAACCTTATAACTTCCAATGGCTCAGATTAAACTAATGAGCTCATTTTTATTCTCTACCTAACTACTGATCTGCCAAGGTTAAACAGTTTGGCTAGATCTTCATTCTTTATTTATTAACATGAAATTTAAAACATGGATGACTCAAGATTAAGCTATTTGACCATCATGGATTGTGGCATTTCTGACAAGCTGCACACAACCTTATTTTGCATAGTAAAGTAAAAAGTAGTGGCATTTGAATTTTCACACTTTCATGATATGTTTTATTTCTTTTTGGGGTTCATATTTTTCACTCTTTTTATCTTTTTCTTTCTTTTTGTCATTTGATTATTCTTTTAGGACATATCCTCTTTACATTTTTTAATTTTTAATATGAAAAACATTTTGCAAAAAGCAAAAGTATGTGCAATATTACAAGACTAACCATAGCCAATTCAAATTTATGAATCCTATTATTATAGGACCCTAACAATGGGGACCGGTTGAACCGGGGTCAAAGCGTGATACGGTCTTGGCTAACTAGGCGGAATGTTTGTAGGGGGATCAATGTACCATACTAGGATCCCGAGAGTCATGTTAGGAAGGACCAGCGAAGCCATGACAGGTATAGAAAAAACTCTCAGAGGGGGGAGTAAGAAAGGTATTTGGTCGACAGGATAATGCCCCAGTAGAATAGCTCCTAGATGGTTGAGACCTTGCGGAACTATTCCATGTGCGAACTTAGGAGAGGCACCCACAAATGGAGGAGGTCCTAAGGGAGTGGATCCAGAGGGTTCAGCTGGAAGAGCAACAACAGGATGTTGAGGGGCTGGTTGGTGTACCAAACTGCTTAGGGGCATCCTATAATGCTTGTAACATGCAAACACTCATAGAAGTAGGTTCAGAAATGGGAGGGGGAGGACTAGGGAAGGAACCCAATAATGAGGAATATTTATAGACTTTGGGTGAGATACTAGTGCGAGGAGTTGACAACTGTTTATCGGACACCAACGAGATGATGGACTCAGGGGAGGTCATAGATGACAGATCGTAGTAAGTCAATTGATCTACGATGAAGATCTTCCCTTCATGGGGGAAGCACATCTTTTAGAACACTACAGACGTGATAGTTGACATGGAATATGTGTAAATATGACCTAAGAGGATGTTGTAATCCAAAGGGGCATCGATGACTTTGATATCGACATGGACAGTCTTGCCCGCAAGGGTCACTGGACAGTTGCGGTACATGCCAAGGGGTTGGGAGGAGTGTCCATCCCAAGCACGCAAGGTGATGGTGGAGGGGGAAAACTCGGGCGACTTGATTTGTTTCCAAATAGCAGAGGACATCACACAGATGGATGCGCCTTTGTCAATAATGCATCTGGAGATGATGGCATTACGGTCTCTAATTGGTATCTTGAAAGCAACAGATGAAGGTAATGGGGGGTTCTCTGATGTATCAACTGGGAAGACAATCAAACAATAATCGGAAGGATCCACTACACCCAAGGCAGTTAGTAGAGCCTTCTTTTGGGAAGGGCACGACTAGAGGACTTCTAGTGTCGACATGGCGGCAGGTGATCGCACCAAGTCATCTACCATACTGTATGTATGGGAAACTCTATTAGAAGCCACATTACGACATAATGGTCCCTTTGGGATCTTGGGAATGGCCTCAACTTTGGGTTGAGGGATCTGTAAAGGACCATTCGGTGTCATAAGAGGCTTAGCGGACACTTTGGTTTTGGACTCGGAAGTTGACGAAGTGGAGGGCTTGTCATATTGACGTGACCGAGTTTGTAGGTTGATATTGGAGGGGTTAACCTCATTAGAGTTCATCATCAGGATCTGGTAGTCAATGGGACTAGAAGGTTGGGGGAGGTGGGCTACTTGACCTAGCTGGGGTTGAGTAGCAACAAATCCTTGTTGAGCGAATGTATTTGTGAGCACGGCTGGTTGAGGAGGCGCAATATTCTAAGGGATTGTTGACCTCGAGAAGCTGCTTGAGCTTCCCATAGTTGGTGCATCTGAGGTAAAAGGGGACACTCATGTGTGTAGTGGCCATGTATACCACAACATGCACAATGCTTATTCGTACGAATAGCCTTGTTTTGCTTGGGTTGGCCGCCCTGTTGTTGGTTGTTGGTGTTAGACTAGTTCACCTGGGGTTCACTAGGTTGGTTACCTTGGTTACCCTAGTTACCCTTGTTACCCTTCCCTTTCTTATTTTTCTTCGAATTCTGGGAATTGGTATCACTCTGTTGTGCAAGAACCTGACCCTGAAGGGGTGGTGGTTGTTGGGGCTGAGGATGCGTGGAAGGCTGCAGTGCTAATGCTTCAGGGGCTGGAGCGCCAGGCTATGCATAAGAAGGAGAAACAGTTTGGTAGATGGGTTAGGGTCTTGGAAACATGTTGCTAGTAGAAGGGGCATAAATGTTGGAGGAACTGTTACCCCCCTGCGAGTAGCCATAACTCTGCTAAGAATATGGTGAAGGGTGTGAAAGGGATCCAATGATATTGTTGGCGGCATGAGATGCCCTTGATGCATTAGCACTTCCAAGATGAGGGAGGTCTAGAATGACGGTATAGACATAACCAGATTGAACATAAATCATATCATATCTCAAAGCGTTCTAGAGAGCTTCTTCCTCGATCTGAGGAAAATGGGACGCAACATCTTTCCCGATGGGGGATAAAAGGCTCTTGAGAAACCAATCTAAATAAACACGGCCTTCGAAAGACGAGGCACGACATGTGCTCCTCCTTCGATGCCACTCTTGAACATGGTCAGAAAGGCGAGTAGCAGAGGATTAATGGAATGTGGTCAAAAGCTCGGTACCAGTGTCATACCAAAGAGATAACTAGAAATATGATAAGAACGCTTTAGCAAGCGTCACGAAAATGGAATGAGAGGCGACGGGCTGGTCTGCATACCACTTTGCAATGTCTCCAGTGAGCTTGTGTTGGAAGAGCCAAAGACGAATGAAGTCATCTATTATAGAGTTGGACGAACAACACATGTGGAAGCATCGAACATGGTTGGTAGGATCCTCTCCAACAATACCCTCAAACTTTGGGATGTATGAGGGAAGCTTAGTCGGCATAGAGGGCCAACCATCATCGTGGTTTATGGGGTCGTTTATCAACTGGTTAAGAATCCGTAGACTTAAGCCAACCATAAAAGGGAGCATGGGGGTTGGTGGAACAGTTCTTGAGACTGTTTTGCGTGATGTGATTACCAGTGTAGAACCAGAGCCACCACCAGGTTGGGTTACTGCACTAGCTATGGGTCTAGACATGGTGACGATATGCCGTGAAGGAGGCTCGGAATCAGATGAGGAATCAAGGGAAGAGTCAAGATGGGGACTCAGAGGGCTATGAATTCGAACCCGGAGAGGAGGAGTAATACGCCCAAGTGGAAACTAAGGTTGAAGGCCTAATAGTCTCCGCAACTCACGACTTGGTGGCGCAATGATGGAAGGACACACAGAACATAGAAATGGTGAAGGAAGATCAACGATATATCTTCTGTCTCTGATGTGGTGAGATAAATTTATTATGTTAAGTCTTGGCTTGGCAGTGTAAACCAAATTCCCTTCGCTTAAGGTGTGCTTGTGTGTGAAAGTGTATTAATTGATTAAGCCCAGATCGTGTTTGTAAAAAAGAAAAAAGCTTGTTGTAAATAAATTGAAATAAATAACATAAAATAAACAACAAAACAATTAACTAAACCCCACCCAAACTGGGTTTGCAAACACTGTACTACTAGGTGGCTAAACCGATGGAAAATACATTGAGATGGTCAAGAGATCTGAAGGTTAGTGTAACTAGGATCAAGTGACTCTAAGTTACTAGAAAGTGGTGTAGCAACAACAAACAACCAGAGGGGAAGATTGCTGCAAAAAGATAAGGAGATGGGTGAAACACCTAGGGCAACAGATGGGACCCTATGGGAATTGCCAAACAAGTTTGAATGTGAAACTATGGATGGTAGCAACCTATCTTATCATATCTGAAACAAAAGGTTATAGATCTGGAAAATGTGGTTGAAAGTGTTGCAGAAACTCAAACTTCTCACTCAGCTAAACTCCTCCTAGAAAGGCTGAAGTGTACTAGAAGCCCTAAGGGAGGCTAAATTCGACTTCAACAAGTAAAACATAATGGATCAAATCCTAAGCAGGATAAGATAGAGGTTAGACACCCAAAAGACAACTTTCAGCAAAACCCAAAGACAGATCTGAGAAAAAACCCTAAAACCCATAAATCGCAAGTTCTGACTTGTTTTTTGGTGAAATCGCACTTTTTGGGTAGAAAGTTGCATTATGAATTCCAGATCATACCTTTTGGGTTGAAAACTGTGATTTCTACTCTGAGACTTCCGGTCTGCAAATTTCATAAAAAAGTGTCGCCTTTGCCGTGGCTGGTTCTTGTGACCTACGGAAACGACCAGAAGGCTTACGAAAGTCAGAAATTTATCAGATATAGGGTTAAAACACTAGGAAACATTAATAGAATTGAAAAAAGAAGAAACCCTAAGCTGAAAACCAAAGGTCACCCAGGTTTTTGGATCTGAAGTATAAAATCGAGTGGATTCGCCAATTTGTTGTAGTGTTTTCTTCTCAATGATGTACGAAAAGAACCCACTTAAGATCGTGGATAAAAAACTATCTCAACAATAGAAATGACTGCTAAACATTGCAGATCTCAAGCGATTGATAGAAACAAAACCTGCCAAAATTCTTATCTATGCTACGATCATAGTTAATTAGTGAAAAAAAGAGTAATAACCCCAAACATCCAATGGAAACCAGATATGTAAAGAATAATTTAATAATAACAAGTGTGAAGAGAACAGATAAATGTTACCAGTCCCCCTCTATGGGATGGGTTCTTGGCTATCCTCAAACGTCTTCAGCTTTTGTACAATCCCTCTCTTCTATAATGCATAAACCCCAGTAAAAATATAGTGTGTGACAATAAAAATAATCAGAGTTACAACAGTGAGTGTAACAATGAAAATAATCAAAAGTGAATAATAAATGCAAACCCCTCCTATTTATAATAAAATATTGAGTTATCCTCAAACAATGAGCAATAATAAAATATTATTGATCCCATTATTGGAATTACCACTTGGAATATTTTATTATATTTGTTTAGGAGGGAAAAAAATATTTAAACTTTTATTTATAATGATTTATTTATTATCTCAATGAATTAGTTAAGGGATAATAAATAAATAAGGATTTATTTAATTATTCCTAAGGGATTTATTCAAATTTAACAAAAAATAATAACTAATTAGTGATTAATTAATTATTCTTAGAGAAAACTAAGATAAATAATGATTTATTTGTTTATTTTTCATGTCTGGGTCAAATTTGACAAGGAATAATAATAAAACAATGGTTAAATTAATTATCCCTAGAAGAAAATCAAATAAATAGTAATTTATTTAATGGGTTTTACTATAAATTACTTAATAAAGGTGGTTTATTAGGTAATTTCTCATAGCGAAAGCAAGTTTACTATGGTAAAATTGGCTTTTCATGGTGTACTTCGATCCATCTAGTAAATTAGGCTAGATGTCAAGTTTTTGGTGATAACACATACCCCAACAGGAAAAATAAAAGAAGAAAGGGCACAAAGCTCGAAAATAAGACCCAAAACATCTGCATACATTCCAAGTTGAAACCCTAAGAGGAGAACAGGAGAAGAGGAGAAAAACAATCACATGAGCCCGAAATGAAAACGACAATGACCTCGAAGCAAATAACGTCGAACACCATCGCTCACACTAGTAAAGGGAGAAACCACCAAGTAGAAAAAGGAACAGGGCCATAGGGCCCAAAATCTTGCCCACGACAACTATCACGCCAGTGAATAACAACAAGGCACATAGAAAAAAATTGTTTAGAATCCAAACCCACACCCATGAAACTACAATGACGATAGGAATAGCCTTGATGGCAAGGAATGGGCCTTGAGGCCCAATAAGGAGCTAATGGAAACTCCAGTTGACTCAGTGAGAGTGGCAACAACACAGGGCCAATGAGTGAAGATCTCAAGCAAAACTAGAAACCCACAACACATAACCACGCCGAGAAGATATTGCAAGATATAATGACTCCCGCTAAGAAAAAGGAGAAAATTGTCGGCTCCATGGATAGAGAGACACAAACCAAGGGCCAGGGTGGCTACTGTTCTAACCACCACACCCCCCTCTCACTCAACTCCCCTTTTAAGTCCAACCAAGGCAAGGATGTTACTATGGTGCATTTCGAAGAATAAATTACCTACTTGAGATAATCTTAAAAATTGCTCCTTCCATAGTCCTTCTTGGTGTGCTTTATGTAGAGTATCTGAGGAATCAACATAACATTTATTTTTAACATGTCAATATGACACTTGATTTACCAAGGGCTATCCATAAACATTTGATGGAAGGGAGAAAACCTCTCTCAGGATTAGGATATATGGGAGAGATGGTAGAATATACCTCTAATAACATGTTGGGGCATTTGGATAGGGCGAAACCGGATGATCTTACAATATTATATATTCTCTCCTAAATTAACAGCGACATAAATTATGGAAATATATAACCTTCTTCTTGATGACATGCATAATCATTGTCCTCGTACCATCACTAAGGAGACTTTTGATAATTCACACCCATGGGCTTACTTTGATGGATCTTCACAACAAGGCAAATGTGGATGGGGTGTTGTTCTACACCTAAACAACTCACATCATTTTGAACTAAAAGAAGGATTGGTTTCAAGGCACAAATAATTATGATGCATTGTACAATTTAAAGCTTCTCCTCCTATTCTCCATTGAAAAAAATTGTCGACACCTACAGATTTTTGGTGACTCAAAGGGAGTGGAACTCTCTTTTCAACAGGCTATCCAAAGAGGGCTCGCAGTGGGCATTGGATGTATGGCATGTGACAGAACAACAAGGGCGAGATCATTATTAGTATTATCATCGTCCTTTCATTGAGGCTACAATGGTTTCAGCAAATACACAATGACATCTTATTGACATTTTGTTTATTTGACTCATCACTCTAGATATGGAAAATATACGGTGACATTGTTTTGGCTATTTGTTTATATGATCCACCACATAACAATACTTGGCATATTACTAAATCATATCAGCTCATCAATATAACTCGTAGAATTTACATTATCATATTTTTTCTCTTTATATGTATATATATCTCAGTACAGTCTCACAAACATTATGAGGATTCATCGTGTTAATGAAAATTATGATTTTTCCTAACAGAGAAAAAAAAATATTCATAATTTTTTTTGAACAAAAATTAAAATCTAATATTATTAATGTTTGAATTTAATTAAAATTTCACAAAATGAAAATTCCATGTATAACACTAGTATAGATCCATCTTAAATTTGAATATATCGATCTTGATTCCTCTCTAGGCTTGGTAGATCCAGAGTTAAAATGGATCTATGTTGGTTCTTTATAATATTATTTATATTTATATAGATTTCACATCTCTATATATAAAATATTCTTATTTGTTGTTTTATTAAAATCATAAAATACATATAGTGACATATATGTGTGACATTTTTCTTTAAAATTGGCCCTCACCCCCTGGGCGGGTTGGGTCACAAGGGAGGGTAGTGCAGGGGGCGCATGTAGCCCCCTCCACCCGACACCCTTGTGGCCCATTCTGACCGAGGGGTGAGGGCTGATTCCGAGCAGACACTTCCACCCCCCAACCCTGCAGCCCAGCCCGCGCAGGGGGTGAGGGCCGATTCCAAGAATCAACCCTCACCCCCTGCACGGGCTAGGCTGCAGGGGTGGGTGGCGTGGGCGGGCACGCTCACAGTTGGTCGCACGCACCCATAGGTGCACAACTTGTGGGCGGGCACGCCCGACCACAAGCCTGCTACACGACGTCATGCCACGGGCGAGCGCTTCTGACCGTGGGCATTCCCTGGGCAAAACACAAAATGGCCTTGGCTCTTATAGCAATATGAACATATTTCAGCAATTGTCGCTCCATTAGTTCGACGGACCAGGGGAAGATAAACTTGAGGTACAACGAGACGACAAGGATAGTGATAGCGAGACCTGTTCTTTTCTTACTTATCCATCCATGTGCTTTCGTGAAAACCAAATTATTCATTAGTTGGTTGAAGCTCACTACTGCTGGTTTTGATCCGTATTCTTCTTATTTGTCATAGTAGTAGTGTACCGATAGCGAGGTGCGATAGCCAGGAGCGAGAGCGAGAGTAGTGCCTAGGCTGTGGAGGCTCTCAGTCACATGGATAGTTTAATGTGCTTATTAGCGCCTAACCCAGTCTAACCTGCCAGGGATCCCATTCTCGGAATCAGCCCATGACAGGCCAAGGGGTTGATTCCCAAAATCGGCTCCCTGGCTTGCCGGGGACTATTCCTAGAATTGGCCTGCTGGCCTATCGGGGGTCGATTCCCAAAATCACCCCACTAGCCTGTCGGGGGCTGATTCCCATTATCACACCCTGGCCTATTGGGGGCCGATTATGGGAATCGCCTCACTGGCCTGCCGAGGGTCGATTCCCGGAATCGGCCCCCGGTAGGCCAGGGGGTGATTCTGGGAATCAGTCCCCTAGCAGGCCAAGGGGCCTTTTGGCTCCAGACAAGCATGCCCACGGCAAAGCACACCCGCCCACAGGCATAGGCACGACATGACATTAAAGCATAGCAGCCCCCTACCTGCGAGGGGACCGATTCTCAGATGCAAGGAGTCAATTCTCAGGATTGGCCCGCTGCCCCCTTGACATGCAAGGAGTTGATTCTCAAAACTGGCCCCCTACCCCCTTGACATACAAGGAGTCGATTCTCAGAATTGGCCCCCTGCCCCCTTGACATGCAAGGAGCTAATTCTTAGAATTGGCCCCCTGCCCCCTTGACATGTAAGGCGTTGATTCTCAGAATCGGCGACCGAGGACAAATGAAAAAATAAATCATTTTTTTCTAAGGAATGGATTTTTTTGGTTCCCTATACGAAGCTAACATCCAACTTGTCATGGGGGACGATGTGCATGTTTCTGGTCTTTTTTCATTTTTATATTTTTTCATTTTGTTTATTTACTTAAGCTATTGGTTTTTTTGTAATTTACTGATTTATATATATGTGTATATTTTTTGCAGAAAAATGGCATCAAGGAAGATTTATGTGAATCTTTTTGGACCAAAGACTGCTAAAACTGAAGGTGGAGACTCAAAAAATACTGTTGAACGAAACCGACCTGAGCTAATAACTACAAATCTAGCTAGTTCCTTAAAGGATAAGAAGTTATTCTTTTACTGGAAGAAATCACAAGAAGTGAAACATACATAACTTATATGGTTTGTGAAAGATAGAGAAGGCGAACAACATCTGCAGATATATCTATATGTTGATATCCCTAACAATAATGGAAGTTATGAGGCGCTGAGAAAAGTACTAAACATGTGTTTGATATCGGATACTGAATTTGTTTATGTACTTACAGAACTGCGCAAGTTACATGACAAGATTAGATATCAGTTTGCATTGTCAATGTATGACACGATAGATGATTCTACAAAGATGTGTAAACGAATCATAAATGACATTGCACAAGATATTATAAGTATTGTTATTTATATTTATGTGTTTTGCGTTATTGTAATTGTATCATTATATCTTTTATAACTTAGTTTTTATTGACATATGATATTTTGTTTGACAGAATTCTATTGAAAATCTTTCAATTATGTTGGGAGGAATTTATTTTATAGAACAAGGTTTTATGAATGTTGTTAGCAGTTTCTACTCGGGATCAAAAGAAGATATGGCAAACAAGCAAAAAAAAGTAATTCATGATGCTGCAAAACTACATCCAAGGGATCAGCAAAGAATGTCTATAGTGGATAAATATATCAAATCTAGACATGTTACTTTTGAAGAAGAAGAAGTTGAAACTGAAGTTGAAGAATATGTTGTCATTACTGAGGATAAGATTAGAACTGACGTTAGAAAGGAGAAGAGTCGTAAAAGACCAAATGCAAAAATGCCCAAGAATGTCTCTGTTCTAGTTGATGATGATGATGATATTACTTATCTAGAAGAAAAGGGAAGGAAGAAAATAAAAGTTGATCATTCTCAAAAAGTCTTGGCCAACAGTGAAGATCCTAGTGAAAAGTCAAAAGAAAGCAAGGAAATCATTACACCAAGAGCTAATTTAGAAGATGGCATTATTAAAACAAAACAAAATTCCATTCGACATAACTTGACAAAGACAAACTTAATTGAGAGTGGTCGTACATTTCAGCTTAATGTCAACCAAATCTATAAGCCAAGTGAAGGACAATTTAAATATCAAATTAGAAAGCCACACCACCTGCATGTTCACAACTTGAAAACATTAATGAGGTACAATCCATATGCTCATGTGGTTGATTATGTGCTTCTTGTTGATCCAGTTCAAGTTCCTTACAAAGAAGCATTTGATAAGTCAAAATGCTTTGAATACAATTATTATGTGCATGGAGGGAAACATTCTGTAGAAGCTCAAAGACAATTGATGGAGGAATATCCCAATAACCCTTATTTTGAAACAATGAAATGTATCATTTATGTTGGTTTATCATATACAAAAATAAAGTTATTGGCATGAGATCATAATATAGATAATGAGTATAGTATGTCTATGACTTTCATCCAAAGGGTTAGATTTATTCATAATGAATTTGAAGAAAAATGTGGTGGGGATAAGACAAAGGTTAGTCTAGCATTTCAGAAGGAATGTTGTATGAAAATAGGTTATCAAATTGAGGAAAAAAGCATTCAAAAGACGACAAAGTAAATTTTGATATATTCAGGGGGATGGATAACATTTTCCAGTTGGAATTTAGAACTAGAGATATATGGGAATTGATTAATGAGATTTTTAGCATGTGGGAGAACATTGACATTAAAAACCAGAAGGTCGAAAAGACTAAACCATTCATATGTAGTAGCAGTCAATCAGGTCTTGAAATGAAGTAGCTTCTAGAAGATATAGCTATCACACCTTGGAGAGCATTGCAATGAGTGAAGGATGAAAAACTTGTCAAAACAATATTATCTCATGTGAAGTTAAGGGAATTATCATTGGAGGAAATATGTAAGGAATTTCAAAAGTAAGTTTGTTGAATTATTTGTACTTATTTTTAGGTTATAATTTTCCTTTAAATATAACAAATTGTTGTTGGTAGTATTTCTTATACATATCATTATATTAAATTTTTTTAGTTTATCTATTCAGTCACAAGGTTTACGCGAAAATACATGAACAAATAGTTAAATTGTTGAACGAAGATAGTTGGGATGATGTTGTATGCAACTACCCAGATTCAAGTTCTACATCAACATTAAAAGATTTTTGTCTTGCATTTAAAAAGGTATGTTGATTTATACATTCATTTTTATTTATCTGTATATTATTTTTATTTTATAACTTATACATATATTTGTTTATTTTATTAAAGATGAAGAAGGATGCAAATGGATCACCAGATAGTTTCAGAAGTTTTATTGAAAAAATTAAGATGGAAAGACTGAGAAAACAATGTCTTAGTAATGTTGAACTTGATCCAAGTCTTACTCATTTCATTTGGAATGGGCTTGAGACTATTCAATATCAAATAATACAAGGTGATTGTGAAAGCATTGCTAAACTCATACCTAAAAGGGATTATTCCCTAGTTATTGCAGATATTCCTCATGGTTTCAATGTCCCAAACATTGACTATGATAGTGACCCTTATACTTATCAAGCTCTTAGTAAAGTGGTTGCGGCATTTGTAGAAGTCACACCATTACCATTATGGATATTTTTGACATTTCCTTCAGACGCACAATTGGCAATGTTATTGACAAGCTTCAAGGGGAAAGCAAACTCAAGGATGAAACTTACATGGTAAGTTGAAATTGTATGTTTGATTAATGTTAAAAATTTATTTATGTACAAATTAATTGAACTTTTACTATTTCAGGTTAGAAACAAAAGTCAGATCTTATTAACCATGGAGATCAACCAATTATAAGTGATTTTGAGTTCATCCATGTTGAAAGTTGGACAAAAGATGATAGATATAAGCCTATGCTTCTTAACCGGGTAGATGGAGAGAGTCACAGTCAAGTATTGGTTTATGATGTTATTGTAAAAAAACTAACATACAAAAATAAAGCAAAATGAGAGATAGTTAACATTTATCAAAAACCATAGTCATTGATTAACTATCTTATAGATTTGTGTTCAAATGAAGGAGATCGGGTTCTGGATTTATTCTCAGGTTCATGTAAGTTTTATTATATAAAATTGAATTTCAATATCTTCTTTCTTAATTTATATGTGATTATGCTAATTTACTTCATTATTTCTTTTGTTCTCGATAATTAGGTACAACATTAGCATGTTGCCTACAAAAATGAAAAAATTGTATTGCCATTGAAAAAGACCCGGTACAGTGCAAATGTATTCAACAAAGAATTAATGCTCTTCAATTTATTCTAGATGCAATGCAAGAAATTTTGTTGAGGGGGGATTTTAATGAATAGTGTGTGGCAAAAAAGGCAAAGGAACCTCAACCACCATTAGATGGAATGATTGAAAAAGCATACATTGGGAGATTCACAGACATCAAAGATCTATTAGAAGACGAAAATGAGCAAATTAAAGTAGAAAATATTGTGGAAGAAGAAGAGTATGGATTATGTGATATTATTGGTTAAATTTAAGTTATGGTTGGAAATCAAGCTCATTTTTTGTAAATATTAATTAGTTATACTTGTAATGTTTTGACTTTGACATTTTATGAGAATAATAAGTATTCAATTAATGTTGTTATATGTTCAATATTTGTATTATGTAATTTTCGTTTTAATTTTTATGTGAATCATTATTTTTTGAAGAAATCTGTGATTATTATTTTTTTGACATGAAATTCATAAAAAGAACTATTATTTAACCATTTTTTGTTAAATTTTTCCTATAAAAATTGTGATTTTGACATGTCATTTCTAGCCAAAAAAAAAGCCTCAAAATGTGTAATTTTTTTGTTATATTTATGTTCAAAATGTTTATTTCTATGTCAATTGTTAAAAATATTGTTTTTTAGAGACAATTGATGTGCATTGGAAAAATAATTAACAATATATAAATATGTAGAATATTGAAACTTTAAAATATCGACCATTTTCTTTAACTATGCAAAAAAATAAAGATCTCACTAAAAAATTTTAAAATAATTGTTAAATTTAGAAAATAATTGTTTACATTTAACACACTAGAAAATTTAAAGTCAAAAAATAAGTCTTCTGAAGCTTCATATTAATATATTGTAATATTAATATTATTAAATTTAATAACTTTGGATTAACTTCACTAGATGCATTGATTTCAATGTAGATGATTTCTAATCATATTTGACTGCTTGCACTAAATGCATTGATTTCAGTGTAGATGTTGGTTTATAATCCTTGATTTCTGTGTACTTACTTGCACTATATGCATTAATTTGTGTGTAAATGTTGATGTTTATAATCCTATTTACTTACTTGCACTATATGCATTGGTTTGTGTGTAAATGTTGATTTATAATCATATTTGATTGCTTGCATTAGATGCATTGATTTTAGTGTAAATGCTGTTTTCTAATCTTATTTAATTGCTTGCATTAGATGCATTGATTTGAGCGTAGATGTTGATTTCTAATTTGATATATGATGGTATATTAATTTTAAAGTGATTGGATTAACCTTATGCATTGTTTTCGGTGTAAGCACAAAAAATTATTGACAATTTACATTGATTTTTGTGTTATAATAATTCAACAGAAAGAGAGACAAGGTATCATGTTTACTACAATGGCTCGAGGTAAAGATTTAAATCGTTTACATTTAAGTTGTCATTTTTCATATAATCGATATGAAAAGATGACAAAAGTAACAAGAGTGACAATAAGAATAGTAGAAGAAAATAGTTTGAGATTAATCACAATGAATACTATTTGTAATTGACTCTACATCCATCTCATGTAAAAAGGTAAACATTGTTTAACATTTAACATTTTTAATTTAATGTCGTCCCTATTTAAAAATCAATCTAATTATTATTACCTATAAACACAATATGCATTTAAAATATAGAGAGGTTTACCAACACTAAAAAAAAGTATGGTAATTAAATATAATTATAAATGAACCAGAGGTATGGTAAATAAATAAAATCATATTTTTATATTTACTCCATAGATATGGTAAATAAATATAAATATACATAACAAATAATAAAACCTATTTTTATCTTTACTCCATAAACTTTTTTATATTAATGGAAACTCAAAACGGAGGTTTTATCTAGGTGAAGTTTATGGGCCAAATACCATGGGATAAATAATTATTATTACCATGGGCCAAATACCAAATTTATAAAAGAGGCATGGTAAATAAATAAATATAAGAAGTATGGTAAATAAATAAAAATATATCAAATAGGATTAGAAATCAACATCTAATTATATATCAAGCCTATGGGCCAAATACCATGGTAAATAAGAGAGATATGATAATTAAATATAAATATAAATAAACAAGAGATATGGTAAATAAATAAAATCTCTTTTTATATTTACTCCATAAACTTCTTTATACTTACTAACAATCAAAAATAGGTTGTATTTAGGTGAAGTCTATGGACCAAATGCCATGGGCCAAATTATTAACATACCATGCAAAAACACATTATTAATCCTAATATTATTATTATTAATTATTATTATTAAATCTAATATTTAGAATATATATTATAATATTAATATTATTAAATTTAATAACTTTGGATTAACTTGCACTAGATGCTTTGATTTCAATGTAGATGATTTCTAATCCTATTTGATTGTTTGCACTAAAGATTTATAATCCTATTTGATTTGATTGCTTACACTATCTGCATTGATTTCAATGCAAATGTGAGTTTATAATCTGATTTTCTTAATTGCACTATATTCATTGTTTTGTGTGTAAATGTTGATTTCTAATCATATTTGTTTGTTTGCATTAGATGCATTGATTTGTGTGTAAATGTTGATTTATAATCATATTTGATTGCTTGCATTAGATGCATTGATTTCAGTGTAAATGTTGTTTTCTAATCTTATTTGATTGCTTGCATTAGATGCACTGATTTCAGTGTAGATGTTGATTTCTGATTTGATTTAACTGGATAACATCTGATTTGATTTAATTGGATATATGATTGTACATTAATTTTAAAGTGATTGGATTAACACTGTGCAGTGTAAGCACAAAAAATTAGTGACAATGTACATTGATTTTTGTGTTATATTAATTCAACCTCTTAATATTGAAGAGAAAGAGAAACGGTATGATGTTTACTGCAATTCGAGCTAAAAATTTAAATAGTTTACTATTTAAAAGCTTAAAAAAGTAACAAGGGTGACCATAAAATGTACATTGATTTTTGTCTTATAGTGATTCAACCTATTAACATTGAAGAGAAAGAGAGACCAGGTATGATGTTTTTAAATGGTTTAATATTTAAAAGCTTAAAAAATAACAAAGGTGACCATAAAAAGAGTAGAAGAAAATAGTTTGAGATTAATCACAATGAAGACTATTTGTAATTGACTCTACAACCAAAATTAAAAAAGTAACAAGAGTGACCATAAAAATAGTAGAAGAAACTCTAGCTAAAAATTTAAATAGTTTACTATTTAAAAGCTTAAAAAAGTAACAAGGGTGACCATAAAATGTACATTGATTTTAAGAGAAAGAGAGACCAGGTATGATGTTTTTAAATGGTTTAATATTTAAAAGCTTAAAAAATAACAAAGGTGACCATAAAAAGAGTAGAAGAAAATAGTTTGAGATTAATCACAATGAAGACTATTTGTAATTGACTCTACAACCAAAATTAAAAAAGTAACAAGAGTGACCATAAAAATAGTAGAAGAAAATAGTTTGAGATTAATCACAATGAAGACTATTTGTAATTGACTCTACAACCATCTCACGTAAAAACATAAACACCTAACGCAATATTTAATATTAATATTTAACATTTTTAACGTAATGTCAGCCCTATTTTTTTTTAGTGGGTAACCACCCACGGGGGATTTGAACCAGTGACCTATCACAAGGAGTGTCCTAACAGTGTGCCTTAACAGTGCACCCATTTACCATCAATCCAAAGCCTAGTGTGTCTTAACAATGCACCCATTTACCATCAATCCAAAGCCCAGTGAGCGCCCTATTTAAAAATCAATTTAATTATTATTATGTATAAACACATTATAAATTTAAATTATAAATGGGTTTTAGGACACTCAAAAAAAGGTATGGTAAATAAATAAAAATATAAATAAACCAAGTATGGCAAATAAATAATTTATTTTTTCTTCTTCTTTTTTATATTTACGAAAGTATGGTAAATAAATATAAATATAAATAAACCAAAGGTATGGAAAATAAATTATTTATTTTTTATTTACGCAGGTATGGTAAATAAATAAAAATATAAATAAACTAGAGGTATGGTAAATAAATAAAACCAAACATTTTTATATTTATGGAAACTCAAAAAAAGAGGTTTTATTTTGGTGAAGCCTATGGGACAAATAATTATTAATACCATGGGCCAAATACTATATTTATAAAAGGGATATGGTAAATAAATAAAAATATATCAAATAAGATTAGGAATCAACATCTAATTATATACCAAGCCTATGGCCAAATACCATGGTAAAAAAAAAGAGGCATGATAAATAAATAGAAATATAAATAAACGAGAGGTATGATAAATAAATAAAACATCTTTTTATATTTACTCCTTAAACCTCTTTATAATTACTAATAATCAAAAAGAGGTTGTATTTAGGTGAAGCCTATGGACCAAATACCATGGGCCAAAGTATTATTAATACCATGCAAAAAACATTATTGACTCTATTATTATTATTATTATTATTATTGTTAAATCTAATATTCATATTAATGTATTATAATATTAATATTATTAAATTTAATACGTTGGATTACTTTGCACTAGATGCATTGATTTCAATGTAGATGGTTTCTAATCTTATTTGATTGCTTGCATTAAATGCATTGATTTCACTTAATCTTATTTGATTGCTTGCACTAGATGCATTGATTTCAGTGTAGATGTTGGTTTATAATCCTATTTGCTCACTTGCACTATATGCATTTATTTGAGTCTAAATGTTGATTTCTAATCCTATTTGATTGCTTGCATTAGATGCATTGATTTCAGTGTAAACACTGTTTTCTAATCTTATTTGATTGCTTGCATTAAATGCATTGATTTTAGTAACTTACATTATATGAATTGATTTTAGTATAGATGGTGATTTATAATCATATTTGATTGCTTGCACTAGATGCATTCATTTCATTGTAGATAGTGGTTTATAATCCTATTTGTTTGCTTGCACTATATGCATTGATTTGAGTGCTATATGGTTGTTTGCATTAGATGCATTGATTTCAATGTAAATGTTGTTTTCTAATCATATTTGGTTGTTGTTTGCATTAGATTTGATTTGAGTGTAAATGTTGATTTCTAATCCTATATGATTGTTTGCATTAGATGCATTAATTTGAGTGTAAATGTTGTTTTCTAATCATATTTGATTGTTTTTTGCATTGGATGCATTGATTTCAGTGTAGATGTTGATTTCTAATTTGATGTAATTGGATGTATCATAGTACATTAATTTTAAAGTGATTAGATTAACATTGTGCATTGATTTCAGTGTAATCACAAAAAAATATTGACATTGTACTTGTGCTATAATAATTCAACCTATTAATATTGGAGAGAAAGAGAGACAAGGTCTGATGTTTACTACAACAAACTGAGTTAAAGATTAAAATGGTTTACTATTTAATCTCTCATTTTCATATAATGGATATGAAAAGATGACAAAGGTAACAAGGGTAATAATAAGAATAGTAGAAGAAAATAGTTGACAATCACATTGTAATTTATTGTATTCTTATTATTCACATTTCTATCATTAAACACTATTACATTGTCGCTTTACATTCAAAATTTGCATTTTATCATTTTTCATAATTAAAGTTATTAACGATATTTATCATCTCAACAAACTGAGGTAATTAAGCAAATTTAAAATTAAAATGACCAAATTAATCTCAAACATCTTTAGCATATTTAAAATAATTATATTAATATTAAATGAATTTACATATTATTGATAAAATTAATCATATGTTTGTTGACCACTCATGACTGAAACCAACCTAGATCCATCTTAGTTTCGGATCTATCGAGCCCCGAGAGGGATCAAATCTCTTAAGATGCAAACTTTTCCTTAAGCCTACCACTCAAAAAAAGTTTTCACCTCGAGATATTTGATCTTTCTTAACGCTTGATAAAATACGAAGTTAAAATAGATCTAAACTAGTAAATATTTACAGTTGTGATCCAAGATAATGATTTAAAAAAAAAAAAAACAAAAACAAAAAAATTGATGAAAAAATTCGAAATTAAATGTAAGAATCTTTATGTTTAACCAATTATCGTTAATTATTAAATTCCTTTATGAGATTAGTTACACTAAAATCAACTAGTGGTATAAATAGACATAAACGAGGTACGTTTGAACAAAAAAAGACAAGAAATTTGCTAGGGAAAATAATCTACGAATCTCGTATTAAATATTAATGGGATAAACCTTTGACATGAACTTATGCATAAAAGGGTGGACGGTCCTAAGCAACGAAAATTTCAAGTGCAAAATCAAATGGAAAAGCAGCTTAGCATGCGCTAGAAATTAAAGAAGGTGACCTGTTATATTTACCCGTTTGTGAGGATAACAAATGGACTTGTTAGTGATAGTTTTTTAAAATATTAATTATGGATCAGTTAATAGTCTTATAGATTATTTTTAGTCTGGTAGACATTAAAATATAAATTATTCATTCGTATGTATTTTTGTTTTGGAATATGGACTTATTGTAGAAAACATTTTTTTCCATTATAGATACCACTCTTTTTTTCATTTTTAAGAATTAAGAAGTTTTTTAATTTGGGATATAGCTTTGTTTTCTTTGGTTTTTAAAATTGTATTGTAGATCTTTTTTTTTTTCAATTCAATTAATTAAACATGTTTTGTCTTATTTCCTCATCCCACCCTCACTCTCAAGTGTTTTTTTATCATGATGAAGATATAAATAAAAAGAGTACTCTAATAAGGCCGCAAGTTGTTTGAAAAATAGTGAATATTGTTATTCGTTTGGGGCTTGACAGCGAATTAGGAAGGGATTCTTTACACAAAATATTCTTCAATAATCTCTCAATATTTATATAGGAAGACACCATGATAGGGATAACTTAAAGTGAAATAAATAGAAAACATCCCCAAAATCGATTCAATCTACAAAACCTCAACTTATTGAGTGGGCATGTCAACACTCTAGGTTTGCCATGTATCCTCTATACCAGTGTTGCAAACATCTCTATTTTATTGCGATAAAAATTGTGAAATTTTGATTTTTTGGCCTACCCGATGTTTGCCATTTTTTACTTATATTTTGGCGATATCTTAATTTTATGGATGTTTGTCCATTTTTATGAATATTTTCTCGATAGTTATGATTTTTTCGTTTTGCATACCCTTGTCAACTTTATCCCAATACGGATGTTTGCAACATTTCACTAAGCCATTGTTGCAACTAGTTGGTCAGAAAATCACATTTGTTGAGTTCTCAAAAGTTATGTCACCTAATTTTGTTGTCAATTCAAAAGAAAATTGTAGTTTTCTTTTGATAAATGAGATTTAATGTTGTCAGAACCCAAAAATACTTGCACTTGATGTAGTTGTTAATGGCAAAACCTTATATTAGATTTTGGAAATTTGAAAAGGACCTTTGCATCCAATAACGTTATGGTCTAGTTGTATATGACATAGGTTCAAACCTTGACGTAGAGTCTTTGTTGACACCTAATCATCAAGATTGGTTGAATAAGTGAAATTAATGTAAATAAATAATAGAGAATAGGAATAGTCACCGGGAGATGAAATGAATAGTCTCTCCCTCATGTATATAATAAAGACCAAGCTGAATGAATATCAACAAATTGTTTTTGAGGAGTTACTGCCTGGTCTGAATGGTATCAGAGCCAGCACCATTTTTGGCTTCTTACTGCCATTCTAACTCCCTTCTACCATTTTTCAGTAATCTGGGTCTTCCTCTGCTTGGTAATCAGGGTCTGCCCTCTGCCTGACAATCTCAGTAACGCTTGAGTTTTTGTTGCTCTCTCCATGCTAGTATAATAGCGCTCCATTGCCAGACCTGCTCCATTTGAAATTTACCATTATTTTTTGACATGGTATTATTCTTTGCTACGTTGAGTTTGTTTTTACATAACGCTCACCAAAATATGGTTAGGTTTGGGTAACCGTATTCATTCTTTGTCCGCTCGAAAAGTCACTTTGGGTGAAAGCTTACCAAATGGGTGAAACCCTTCATCTTCTAAAGCCTTGGCACGCATGACTGAAACCGTATATTTATGCTATGTCTATCATTCAAACCTTAGTTCTACAGGTTCTAGGTTTCTTACGTTGTTGAATACACCATACAGCATTATCTCGCTGTCTCAGTCTCCACACAAACGCTGATGGCCAACGTTCGATTGATATATGCATTCCATTGATATACAGTTCTGCTCCATTGATATACAGTTCTGCTCCATCAATATTTTTTAAGCTGTGGTTCATGGTCACTGAGTGGCCGCTACATCCACGGTAAATATTGGGGCAGTTCCACCCGAAGGGATCTGCCCGTCGGCCAATCTTAACAAGCCTAACCCTGAGGGCATCGAGGAGATTTGACCCCGTGACCTCCCAACTGGGAAAGTGCTTAGCAACGGGAACTCGACCATTTGAGCTATCCCTTGGGGCTCTGCTCCATCGATATACAGTGCTGATATATATATAATATATATATATGCGTTCCATTGATATATTAGTTCTACTCCGTGATATATAGTTTTGGTATATATATGCGTTCCATTGATATATTAGTTCTTCTCCAAGGCACGCAGTTCTGCTAACTGTGCTCAATTCCATGTTGCTCGGTGTGCTGATAAACTGAGAGTGATGGCTCATTATGTTCAATACTGTGTTGACTGGTATGTTGCAGCCTAACGGTGCTCCCTTTTGACTGTGCGCCCTTGCGCTACTACCCATATACTGCCATCCTCCAGCGACATCTCACCTATCCACTACGCTGTCCCAGAATACTACGCTGTTGGAATACTACACTGTCTCATTCCCAAAATACACCAATGTATTAAAACGGATGTGGAAAAAGGATAGTATAGTGCTATTGGTCTCATAACTATTGTGGAGATGAACTCATATGGCCTACAATGTTGAAATGGCGCGCCACTCTGAACTCTGTGCACTCACGTGAAGTAGCAGAATTTTTTGAAGGGATTCATTTGGTAAACTAAAATACATTAGATTTTTTTAATGATTGGTCCAGAATATTACCATGCTATGAATGATTTTTCAATATCACTGTGGTGTAATATTACACATACCACCAATTCTTTGACATGGTTTTTATGACAACGTTTTTATGACATGGTATGACAGTACTATATTGAAATAGAGTATTATAATGAAACGCAGTGGGTATTCAAATGCACTTTGATATCCGCTCTAATACCTCTATCAAAATCGTTTTTTTTTAGCAACATAATTTTTTTTATAGTATGCATTCAATCATATCTATTGTGGGAATAGTTCTCACTGGCAAGGAGAACTATCCTGAGTGGTCCCGAATGATAAAACACACCCTCATTTTCAATGAGTTGTGGAAAGAAGTGTGTATTGGAGACGGAGACAAAGAACCAAAACAACCTACCTCAGACAGAGAGCTCACCATTTGGGAAAATAAGAACAGCAAAGCCTATGCATTAATTGCAGCATCTGTAAGTGAAGAGTGAGTCGCCATATTTCACCATTTTCAACTGCTTTCGAAGCCTTACAAAAGCTGAAAGAACTCTATGACTCACATTCTGCACTTGAAGTTGTTCAACTCATGATTAAACTCTTCACTCTTGAATTGCAAAATAATGATCCTCTTGCTTTTGCATCCGAAGTAAAATCTGTAATGCATGATATCAAAGCCACTAAGGTTGAATTGGATGTTCCTCTTATTGTTTTTCTCAAGGCAATTTATCCTACTTACTCAAATTATCTTGAGTCATTGCAAACCAATGGAAATCTCAAAGATATTACCTTTGACTCTCTTGTGAAAAAATTTGCTAAAAGAAGAAAAACTATTGGAAAGAAGACAACCCCTAAATCTTCTGAAGAGGTTGTGTGCCTTCCTCATAAAGAAAATAATCCTACTCGAGATTCTTTCAGAGGAAGAGGTGGTCGAAGAGGAAGAGGAAGATATTTTAGAGGCAGGGGGGCAGACACTCTCAAGGAGAAAAGTCAGATTTGCACTGCATATGTTGCAAAAGAAATGGATGACATGATGCCTCTACATGAAAGTTACCTTGGGAAAAAATTGAGAAGCAAAGAAATCAACCCAAAGGTAAAACTAATGATACAGACAAAGGTAAAGCACCTGAATCCGCTCATTATGTTGTGGCACAATGTAATATCGGATTAAATGAAGATTTATTTAATACTTACTTCTTGGAAAAATTATTGGTTGCTTGATTCAGGAGAAACTTGCCACATGACTCATAGAAAAGATTTTTTTGAAGAATTTACTGACAATGTTGATGGAGCAGTGTACTTTGCAGACCAATAAAAAATCAAGCCATCAGGGCTTGGCACAATCAGGCTTAAATTGCCTGGTCTTCCAGACTTCCTTCTGCATCATGTTCTATATCTCCCACAGCTGAAGAGAAACTTGTTTTCCTTGGTCCACATCCACCAGCAAGATCACTCCATTCATATGTTTGATGGAAAATTTGAGGTGAGAAAAGCATCTAACCACTCACTTGTCATGAGGGGAATAGAAGAAGAAAGGCTTCTCAAGATGCAAGGTACCTCTGCTCGTGCACAACATTTATCATACAATTCTCAATATGAAGAAGGTACACTTCCATCAAGTTTATTATGGCATGCTAGATTTGTACATTTGAACTATGACAATCTCCTCTTGTTGAAGAAAAATGGTGTTGTTGTTTTGCCTAAAATTCCTAGGAAACTTAAGCAATGTGATGCTTGCATTCTAGGAAAGCATAGCAAACAGTCTTTTCATGATTCACATTCAAGAGCACATAGAAAACTTGAACTCATTCATTCAAATTTATGTGGTCCAATGCCTATTCCTTCTACAAATGGAAATAAATCGATGACATTTATTGATGACTACACCAGAATGTGTTGGGTTTATTTATTGAAGAACAAATCTGATGCATTTCAAACATTCAAGAGCTTTCATACATGGATTGAAAATGATGCACAATCTCATCTTGGCTCTGTTCGCACTAATAATGGAAAAGAATACACTTCAAATGAATTTGAAAACTATCTTCGCCAACATGGGATCAAACATCAAACAATTGTGCCTTATAATCCCCAACAGAACGATGTAGCTAAAAGAATGAATAGAACAATTTTAAATATGGTACACTCGATGATGTTTTTCAAAAATGTAAAGTTGATGTTTTGGGTTGATGGAGTTCTATGTGTTGTATATATAAAGAATAGATGTCCATCTAATGCTCTTAGAAACAAGACTCCATATGAAATGTGGTATGGCACGTTCCTTCGGTAGAGCATCTCAGGGTCTTTGGTTCCACCTATTATGCCTTGATACCAAAGGTACATAGAAACAAACTTGGTGCAAGAAGTCGTAAGTGTATCTTCCTGGGGTATTCAAACACCTCCAAAGCATACCGTCTCTATGATGAAGTCAATAAAAAGTTTGTCGTATCTAGAGATGTAATCTTTCTTGAATCATCCAAAACTGACAATGTTGTCGAGTGGCAACTTGATCGCTTGGATAGATTCGCAAATGCAAAATCATTTCAAGAATTTGATAATTAGATTCCACATCTTGAAGGTAGGATTCCTACACTAGATCAACATGTGGAATCTTCTTCTAAAGAACTCTCTCCCCCGCATGAAACTCCAACAATGGATGATGCTTTAAGTGATGTGATTGATATAATTGGGAGACTCAATCTTGATTCA
>APFE031023528.1:86609-117467 GCA_000404065.3 Pinus taeda | reverse complement strand
GAATCTCTCCCTCTACCTCTAGAATCCTAATCAAAATAGGAACTGATAAGACACATGTCTTCTTAGAGTTACAATACAATTAGGAGATGTGACACATATCCTCATGATCCATGATTCTTTCCACTCAAATTCGAATTTGGCCTTAGAGTGCCACATAAGGGTCTTCTAGAAGCCTCCTTTCAACCTACACATGTCAACAATCTCAACCCATTTGTTAGGTATAAGAATATTCATATTATTTTCTAATTTTTAACCACAAATTCACTTAAAAGGCTTAGAATTAATAAAGTTTGGAAAAACATAAATGTGGCCCAATGGTAATGAAAGTGGGATGAATGTGGTGACATAGTAGTGAAATGGAGGTGATATAATGGACATAATAGTGAAAGTGTAATGGAAATGAATGACATTTTTAGGACTCAACAAACATTTGGTTTGGGTTTCTTTAAATCGGTGTGAATAGAAACCCCCAAATGTTCTTGTTTCCTCAAATTTTGTAAAATATGAGGCACCTCCAATATCAAAGAAAGAACCTACTTTTACTTTCATTCCTTGTCCTCCTCCTTTTCTAATACCAATTTTGGTGCATCCCTGTGATAGTGTTGAAGTTGGGAAATCTAGAAATTGAATTCCTAATCCATATCCTCAATATTATTCTACTTTTCATGATTCATATCCAATGCAGGAAACCCCATAACGGTTCATGAAGCCTATGGTCAAGACTAATCCTTCCATTCCTCAAGATGGTATTAACTTTCATAACTCTAGTCTTGAATCTTATTTGGATACCTGTCATCCTATACCTTCTCTTTCTCATGACCCCTTGTCCCTCAATATTCCTAATCAATCTCTTCCAAATCCAACCAGTGGATGGGTGCAAGGTAGTCACATTTCGCAAGTAGAGGAGCAGGAAGGTGAGGAATATTTTGATCTTTATCTCTTTTTCAAAATCCTCTGCGTCAGGGTTATGTTCTTCCATCCTTGATTGATTTTGAATCTAAGAATCTTGATAATGAATCAGATGAAGTTGACTTTCTTAATCAGTCTGAAGCCTTGGATACCTTTATTCTTTTTATTATGACTCAATTGTTGTATGTAATGATGGTTCCCCAAGTGCACTTTTTGGTCTTTCGGTCTCTCAAGAAAACTTTGTTTCGAAATATTTAGATCTTGAATCTAATTTAGTTGGATAAGCTATTCTCATTGAAACTTCCACTTCACCTCATTATCCCTTGTGTTCTGCCTTTGGTAATACATACACTCCATGCTCTCCGAGTTCATCAACTAATGAGTCGGATTTGAATTGACACAGGGTAGTGAAATTATCCATGATGAAGAAGAAGGTAAGGAAATAATTGAAGATCCATTCCATCTCTTATCATTTCCAGTTTTGCATGAAGACAATTATTTTATCCAAGTTAATAATGAGGTTTGTCTGATTAATCCATCTTTAGATGTGAAATTAGAAGAATCTTTCGACTCGGGTAATCTGTTTGTCGAAGATGTATATTTTGACCAAATCAATGATGTAGATGGTTGCCATTTGGATAATATTGATCTTGTTAAAACTATTGATGGTATTTTTCCTTACACCATGCATGATCTAATTCAATATTAAAAATGCAATTCTACAGTATTTGAAAGTTCTAGGACTTTTCAAGAAGTCAAGGCACTTCAACTTCCATTGATGGTTATGTCAGGTTCTCGCGACTTTGGTAAGGTCCCCAAACTAAATCATATATGGATATTTTCGAAAAATTATTTCCTTTTCATAGTTTCATTAGATGTAAATTCATTTTGAAATAATTATGGTATTCTGGACATTGCTCTTCTGAATTTCAAGATTTAGTTTCCGATTATTATTATTATTATTATTATTTTTCATGCAATCTATTGAATATAAGTTGGGTTGGAGTGTATACCTTCCATGAATATACAAATCCATGACGCTGACCATTTTAAATATTATCATTGATCGAAAGACCATAGTTATCAGACACTTTTGAAAATAGTCATCTCCTAGTACTTCTTGTGAATGTTATAATGCTAATTATTTTCTTCATGGCACCATATCCCCTCTTGAGTGTTAGTGAATGAATATGTTATTTTTTGAATCAAGTTCCTCTTTTTAACCATTGCATCTTTGCTCATTTCATGTGTTTTCCATACTGCATTCCTTTTTTATTCTTTCAATGATTATGATGCCAATCCAGTTTGTCACTAGTTAGAAGAAAATGGTTTGTCACATTCAACATATGAGGAAGAACATTATTTTGTTCGAAGTATTCTCCAAGTTGTTCAAATTGATTTATCCTTTTTGTTTACTGATCAAGCGTCTTGTGTTTTAGTCAATCTATATGGTCATGATTTTTTTCTAATAATTGTCATCCAATTGAACATTTCCCACTTGTGTATCTAATGATGGTTTTTTTACATCACATGACCTTCATGTTTTATCACCTAAATATTTAAATACTTTTGAATCATTTACCGCGAGAACCCACAGTATGAACATTTTTATGCCTAAAAATGTTCATACTGTGGGTTCTCCGGTAAATGATTCAAAAGATACAAACCACAGATCATTTAAATACTTGTCAAGTAGTTGAGGCACTTCATCCTTTGCTAATGGTTATGTCAAACCCTCACTATTTTTTTTTTTTTGAATATGATTACATGTATTTTTCCTCACAATATTCTCATCCTAATTCCATGCCATTAATTGAGAAATGATCTTTTCAAGGATTTCATGGATTTCAAGAGGATTGTTTTCGATTTTAAGATCTGATTTATGATCAGTTGGAGGCCTCTTACTTAGAAATTCCCTGTGCTAATAAAAATAAGGACCATAAAAATGGAGATACATCCACAAGAAGTTTTCAAGGTTTGTTTGATTATTATTCTCATAAAAAAGGTAAGGTAGCAGGTTGGTTAAGGTTGGTAGGCATGACACATTTCTCTAGATATAGCAAAGGCCTTTTATTTTTTTTGCAAGATATTAAGTTTTTATCTTTTCATTTGCACATTTTATTATGCCAGTTTTCATTGCTCGTATCTTTATGATTGTAGTTCAGGAGTAATTACACTGGCTTCACTAGAAATATCATTACACTTAGTCCTGAACTTTTAGTTGGTTAGGTTAGGAGTAGGTTTAGTTGCATTTAGTTCCTCTTGCATTGCATCCACCTTTTCTCCTGCTCTCCATCTAGTCTCTGCATCTGTTTTGTTTTTGTATGATGTTCTTTGGCTTCAATCTCCATTTGATTTGTCTCTTGTTTCTTCTTTATGTTTTGTATAAATTTTCTTTTGTGTTTTCTTAATAACACCTTGTGTGAAAAAGTGCAGGGATCGAAAGGGACTTTGTCGTTGAATAAAATAGAAATGTGATAACCACAACGCTTGGATTTCTATTGTTCTCCTTCTTTGTTTGGGAAAATGTCATAGGTTGAACTAAGTCTAGATGAAAAATATGATTCATCCAAGTAGAGAACCCTGAGGGAACCTATTAAATCCGAGCATGTGCTAGCATCTAAATTACTCAACTTGGTGTAAATCTACTTGTGTGTTAACGCTTGTCCAATCTAGTAGAGGAGGGATAAGTGGAAAATTTTAAGAAATCAAAACTATATCAGAGGTCTTAAAATACTTCTCTAAAGGGGAAACCTCCTCTGCTCTCAATAAGTTGGGATCCCTCTTCCGTCCATTGAAAATAATAAGTGCCAATGCACAATTATATTAAATAAATAAATAAAGGGTGAAAGAAGAGAAAGGCTTCCTATCTAGGGAAGTGAAGCAAGAAAATTCCCCCAAGTACTGTCTAGGCTCACTGGAAGTAAAGCAATGCTTGTGCTCCTAAAGTGACTCCATCAGGGTACTGTCCAGGCCTACTGGCAGTGAAGTAACACAAAAGATGAAAAACTATATACTCTGAATATCCTAAGAACTCACCGCGCACATTACCCTTTCCTGGATTAAACCAATTGTGATCATTAGGAGATTTTTGAGGTATAAAATGGGCCTCCTAAGGAAATAAAAAAATAATAGTGGAAATAATAAAATAAGATTAGATTACATCATCAAATTTTAGAGGGAAAAAAGAAAAAATTATTTTTTCAACTCATATTTTCAACTTATCTCCCTAAGGGTTTACTCAAATTTCGAGTGGAAACACTCGTTGGATGCATAATTTGATTTCTCATCCAAGGAGTACCCATGTTGCATACTTTTGATGGACCTTGCTACATGAAAATTGAGAAATATATGAAAAATGTGATTGCAACAATGTTTTTCATGTATTTCTTAGTTTTTGAGTAGTAGGGTCCATCGGAGGTATGCAACATGGGTACTCATTAGATGAGGAATTAAATTTGACATCCAACGAGTACTCCCACTTGAAATTTGAGTAAAACCTTAGGGAGATAGGTTAAAAATACGAGTTGCAAAAGTAGTTTTATTATTTTTATTATTTTTTAATTTTTTTACCTTTTTACTCCAAAAATAGTGAATCATCTCCCATGGTTGACATCATCATCTTGAATCCTATTGGTTCTTATAAAGTTTAATTTGGTTGTACATTTTTCTTAGGAGGCCCATTTTAGACCTCAAAAATCCCCTAATGATGGTGTATCTTTATGTGTGAGTTCAACCAAGGAGAGGAAAGTGAGATGCAATGTGTAAAACTGGGTCAAAAGGGGAAATTGAGGCAATCAATACTTCCTGAAGGTCTGACCCTTAACTAAAATATATTCTTGGACAAAGAAGCTGAAATTTGCCTAGTGTGTTTCCAAGTGTTGTCATTACTACAACACCCTCCAAAATTTCACTACATTCGAATTTTGGAGTCTACTATCACCACTGTATCTAGTGATTCCTTGATCACCAAATTTCACCTCATGTTATTCTATAAGTTTCAAGTGACCTTGAATAATCTCAAGTGTCTTTGCATTGATTAGAACATCTCTAGGTGAATTTCATGGTCATAACATATTTGTTTCCGAATGACACTTTTGGGTTGCATTCACATACACTTCACTCCTGGTACTTGGGGAATGTGTACAAAGTGGTTTTTTGATGTATATTTATCATTGTTTAAGTTTGTATAAAAGTTTTCAATGAGTTGGTATGATTCATACATGGTTTTACGTTTAAACTCATCTTGTTCGCCCCTTGCCTTATCACCTAGACTTAGACAGATTTCGGTTGTAAAACGATCTCATTAAGGCTAAGAGCACATGAGTGCACTCCAAATCCTTATGAGAGACCCTGCGTAGTTCGGAGGTGCACCCTTCGCCCTCCTTGAGAGCTCTATGTACTCCCAAAGAAAAAATCCCCTTCGTTGTTCCAAATTGTACCCTCCAAAATGACTAAGTCTTCAGTGAGCGCACTCCTTCGACTCAACGAAGTGCGCCCTCCTTGAGCACACTGGTGCACCCTAAATGCTTCAATCTCAATCCTTCAACTTTCCTCGATGCGCCATGCACCCTCCAGATCTTTGAGTGTGTGAGTGAACTCTGAAGGAACGAAGCTCTTCTCTTCAACCTTCAATCTTGCGCGATGCATCCTCTTTGGTCCCTTGAGCACATAGCACACTCTGAAGGCATGAAGCCTCACCCTTCTGCCTTCATACTTGTGCCATGAATGCTCTTTAGTCTCCTTTAGCACACTCCTTCAACCTGAAGGAATGTGCCCTCCTTGAGAGCACTCTTCAACCTAAACGAATGCACCTTCCTGGAGAGAAATCCTTTGACTTGAAGGAATGTAGCTTCCTTGAGAGTGCTCCTTCAACCTAAAAGAATGTACCCTCTTCCTCTCCCTTGAGCACGCAATGCACTTGGGAAGCTCGAAGCCTTCCCCTTCATCCTTTGGACTTGCGACATGTGCCCTTCCTTGACTGCCTTATTCCCTTGAGTGCACGAGCACATGAAAAAGCCTCAAAGCTTCCCTTCTTTAGCCCTTCAACCTTTCAAAGTGCACCATGTGCCTAGAAGCACCTTTGACCCTTTTGAGCGCACCAAAAAGGCATAAACATGAGAGTGCACATAAAACATGGTAGAATAGGATATTTTCAAGCTGGTAGTTGCTCATCATGAGTGATTTCAGAAACAAGTATTACAGGGTCCTCATGGAAGGCACACATGAGGATGATCGAGCAAAGAGGATAAACAAAGGAGGCATGAAATGAAAAAATAACACACTTGAAACTTGATGATCAAAGCACCAAAAGACTCCAAGATTTAAGACCCTTTGGAGTGTGAAAGCTCCATGATCAGAAGATCAATAAAGAGTGAGGACAGAGTGGTAGTCGTGTCACTATTGGAGAAAGTCCATGCCATCAATCAATATCAGTCCCAGTCATAAAAGATAGTGACATGTAAAGTATCATCACATGATGATGTGGAAGTCATGATTTAGTATGGTAATCATTGTAAAAGACAAATAAGTGGAATCCCAAGTGTCATGTATGAACTAAAGAGTCATGGAAAGTCCTAAAGACACATAATATTAAAAGTCATATACAATTCCAAAAGACATTTGGAGTCCCAAAGGTTGTACAAGTCCAAAGGTCACTAGAAGTTAGAAATTCAAGATTCATGAGGCTGTGAAAGGTCATTCCTCAAGTTATAAATAGATCCTCATTTCTCATGTAAAGAGATTTTAACCTTGGCTTCTCCCATAGGACATTAGAGAGACATAGTTAGTACTTTTAGGGAGCTAGTAGTGGTTCTAATACTCCACTATTGGAGTGAGTGGTGTGAGTGGTTTTCATTACATTTATGTATCTTGGTACTTTTTCTTAATATTGAGGCCTTCCAAGGCCAACATGTTTTCACACATGGATTGTGAATATTTCTAAGACTGTTCTTTGGATGTTTATGGTTCATGTTTGTTTTCATTAAGTACTAGATTCATTGAACTATTTTGGTTACTTCGGTGGTACTTGTTGGAAATGTGTTTTATGCTTATAATGATCGTTGCATCCTTGTGAACTATTTCACTTTATGTTAGACAAATCTTTCTCTCTCATGTGTGCCTCCATTAGGTAGTATTATTACTTCTCCCTTGAGAGGATTACTTCAGTTTTCTCCCGCAATATAAGAACCATGATACATTGGCAATCGAGCATTCACAAGGCACACTAGCTTGCTCATTTGAAAGGACCTTCACACTTCTCCCTCATGCTGATAATTCAAGCCAAGACATATCTTTAATTAAACGACAGTTGGGCCATATTCTGGATGGGGCTCCTACTCCAAATGGTGTGAGGTCTAATTGGGACTTCACATCGGGGAGACCCCCTGTATGTTGGTGGTATCCAGTGTCATCAACATAAATATAGTTGGATTGCTTTGTAGGTAACAAGATGCATGTGAAATTTCTTGCCTGATTTTTGGATGCATGATATATGCATGTGATTCTTTGGTTGTGTGTTTCCATTGACATGGATATTTTCCTAGGTTGACAATGGTTTTATCCCTTCCTTTCCATTTCCTGGATAGCCATGGTGTTATGGGTTTGTACACTTGTTTATCTGATTGGTGCTTAGTATCCTTATGGTTGTGGGTTGGAACAAACAATCTAGAAGCCCTGGAATAGATTTGGTTGAGTTACTAGTTCATGAAATCGTTTGTTGGGACAAATGCTCTAGAGTGCTTGGTTGGTTGAGTTACTAGTACCTAAATTCTCTGTTGGAACAAACACTCTGGAGACCTGGAAGGTTGTGGGTTAAGTTACTAATTCTTAGAGCCCTGGACAACTTGGGTAGAGACCGTTCTAATTGATGTTAGTAATTTCCAGACTGTAGAGGTGGCATCATAGTGGTTGAGGGTTGAGGCGGTTTGGACTCTAGAAGCCATGGTTGGTTTTGTCTTGGTTTATTCCCTGATATCCCACATTCATTCTTGTAACATGGTGTGGGGGTGATTGTATGAAAGATATATTTGGTTCAACCCAATCTATGATCAGATGGTATGTGGAAGTCCCCGAATTGGTTGGCACTTTCCTGCGTTAATAAGATTTATTTTCCCACTGTGATTTATGAATACTTGTAGTGATTATGATGGTGTTATTATGGTTGAGTTGGCATGGTTTCTATGATGGTCATATGGTGTAATCTATCTATGGATCTTGACATGTTTTGATAAGTTATTGATTGGTTGATGAATGCATGGACTAACAAGTGCTATTGCAGCTAGCTAGAGAGGGATTAGAGCCTTCTTATTGATTTTTATATGAAGGCTATCAATTTATGATCAAATATGAATTCATGACCGATAGCTTACATGTTTGCAATATTTTCAAGGAAATGTCCATTATGGATTAGGCAGTCTAGTTCAAGTTCTTGCTTCAAGTTTGAACGTTTGGCATTGTCGTCATGTAAATTGTGATTTTGAAAAGTTAAAAGAAATTCTGGAAATGATCTGGAAGTTGACCTGAAAATCTAGCACAGATCCCAAAACTGCATGCTCAAAACTGAAGGATTTAGTCCATAACCGCATGGAAATAGTTCTATGTGTGAAATTGGAGGCCTATAACCACACTCTTGCTTTTTTAAGGATGCAGTTTGGGTGCCATATTAGAGAAAACATGTTCCAACTCATGAATTTTTCACCTGGGGTGATGGTTCGACTCTTGCGTGATCTGTAGTCCCTGTAGGATGTCAGTAAGTGTTCAGTTGTAGGACCCACTTCCTTAACTGGAACTTGGAGGTCAAGTCATGTCATAGTGACACTCGTCTCATGTTTATCCTGGTGAGCTTGTGAATTTGGGTAAATTTGGGGTGAGTTATTTACAGGAGTAGAGTAATTAGGTGTGTGAGTTAGAGATCATAATTGAGATGGTTTGTGTTCTGTAGCAACTGATAGGCCATAAGTCTCAGAAAACTCCACAAAGAGTGATCCTTTGTACTTGCATTATTTCCATACCAAAGAAAGAAAGTAGAGAAACCTCAAATTTGAGCTTGGGTTTTTCTTGTAAAGGTTTCTCAGAGAAAATTTTTGTGTTCATTATGGGCAATGTGTGATTGTACTTAGTGTTCTCTATTTTCTGTATTTTATTAGATTCATGCATTAGGAAAATAATTAGTAATTAACAAATCTGGGATCTAGAGGAATTTAACCTTCATAGTATATATTTCAGTTTATTTATCATATCTATTGTGAATTGTCCAATGAAATATTCATGGAAATATATAAATTGATGCAAGAATTGAATACACTATAGACTCAAAAAACAACAATGTTGCTTAAAGAAGAGCAAGAGTGGAGAATCAAAATTTATGTTATTTTGATTGCATATAGGACCAAAACACAAATATTTCAATGGTTCTGCTAATAATAGAAGATCCAAAAATACTATGTGGGAGCTTCACGATGAGAATGCCTTAAATAAATTTTGAGGTAAAAAATGGGCCTCAAAACATAAATGTTCAACAAAAATCAACTTTATAAGAATCAATAGGATTCAATATGATGATGTCAACCATGGGGGATGATTCACTATTTTTGGAGTAAAATGGTAAAAAGATAAAAAATAAAAATAAAACTACTTTTTCAACTCATATTCCAACTTATCTCCCCATGATTTTACTCAAATTTCAAGCCAGAGCATTCATTAGATGCATAATTTAATTTTGCACCCAAGGAGTTCCCATGTTGCATACTTTCGATGGATCATACTACACGAATAGTGTGGAATACAAAAAAAACATGATTGCAATCACGTTTTTCATGTATTTCACATTTTTTGTATGATCGGGTGTATTGAGAGTATGCAACATGGGTACTCCTTGGATGAAAAAATAAATGTTGCATCCAATGAGTTCTCCTGCTCGAAATTTGAGTTATATCCTAGGGAGATAAGTTGAAAAAGTAGTTTTTTATTTTTTCCCTCCAAAACTTGATGAGGTAATCTAATATGATTTTATTATTTCCAATATTATTTTATACTATTCCTTATCAGGCCCATTTTAAACCTCAAAATTTCTCTAATGGTATGACAACCAAATATTTTAAGGAATTGATGGATTAGAGTATCAACCATTTTGGTGATATTTATAAAGAGCCTAAGTATTGTCCACTTGAGGAGATAATGAGTTTGATTAGCAAGTATCCCATAATGGTGGAAGAAAATGAGAGATCTACACAAAGGTCTCTAAGGACATATTTCTTTCGGTTACACACAATTTTTAGAAGGACTATAACCTTAGTCCAAATGGTTGGTCCATTGAGTTTTTCATTTCCTTCTTTGATTTGTTGGGTAAGGATCTACTAGATATGGTTGAATAAGTTTGTTTGGAGGGAAGATTTCAGAGGAATATCAATTCTACCTTTATTGTGTTAATTCAAAAAGTGGACCATCCTGAAACTTGCAATGATTCCATACTAGTTTCTTTGTGTAAAATGGTCTATAAGATTATTTCTAGGGTGATGGAAATGAGAATTGACCCTATTATCTCCCAAGTTATTTTTGCAGAGTAATTTTGTTTTTTTGGAGGGAAGGAATATTCATAAGGTGGTTGATGCTACCTAGGAATATTTACATAGCATTAAGATACACTCCTTTTCCTCCTTGATTATTAAACATTATTTCACAAAAGCTTATGTTAGGTTATAATAGACCTTCTTGTGCTTAATGTTGCTTAAGTAGGGATTTGCTCTAAGAATGGTCAAGAGGATTATGGAATGTGTTACTTATCTACATATGATTGTTTTAATTAATGGTTTGGCTTCTACCTTTTTCTATCCTTCACAATGCTTGTGCTAGGGATGTCTTTTATCCCCATATTTATTCTTCTGGTAGCAGAGGATTCGAGTAGATGGCTTCTGGATGCAAAGGATAGAAGGGCGGTGAAATGTATTCCAGTTGGTAGGCATGTATCTCTAACTCATGTATTATTTGTAGATCACATTATAGTGTTTTGTTTGGAAATGAATAGGAAATTTATAAATTGATGGGTATTTTAAATCTATACCATTTGGGGGTTGGTATGGAGGTGAGTACACATAATTCAATAGCTTATAAAAATGCGTTGGAGGATAATATTTTTTGCTTTATTTGGATTATTTGATTCCTTGTGTTAGGAGGAATATATAAGATGGTATTAATTATCTCGGTTTTGTTATTTAACCAAACACTTAAAGGAAATTGGATTGGTATTGGTTGATTGGATGGGTTAAAAATAGGATACACTTGTGATGTGAGAGGTGGCTATCTAGAGAAGGTAGGCTAGTATTGGTTAAGCTGGTTTTGGAGGTTATTCTCATGTATTTGCACTTTTAATCACACATTTCGAAAGGGATCTTAGAGATGATATAAAAAATATGTTTCAAATTTATTTAGAGAACGAAGTAGGAATTATAGGGGTCTCAATTTTGCCAATTGGAGAATGATTGCACTTCCAAAATAGTTGGGAGGGTGATGTCTAAAGGACATATATATTTTTTGAAAATATCTTGTAGCTAAATCTCTTTAGCACTTCGTTACCAAGCCTAATATTTGGAGGGAAATTCTACATGACAAATATGTTGCTCCAATTTATGTCATTGAGTGAGTAAGAAAGGACATCAAGGATATTCAAGGGGTGTATTGTTAGTGGAAAGCTATCTTACTTTATTTTCCAGTTATTGCTATATTCCTAGCTTAACAAGTTTGAGTGGGTAATTTTGTAAGGATAGGTGTTGATGTTGTTATGTCTTGTAGTGTTAACATTTTTCTTCCTAAAGAAATGCTTTTGTTTCTACAACAACAAGGATAACCTACTATTTCAAAAATAGTTTATAGAGGGTCCACTATCATTTGGAGTCAAGGCTTGTTGATTTTTGATATGTTGAGATTCCCTGAGGATTGGAAGATGAGATGAGAAAGGTTTATCCATACCTAGGCCATTGCTCTAATTAGACTTAATGATCACATAAATGAATTGGTATGGGCATATAATTCTTGAGAGGGTTACTTTAGTGGAAGATATGGATATCAAGCCCTTGTTAAGGATCAAATTTCAAACCTTGTATGGTAATGGAAGCCTTTGTATAAACATAAATAACTCTTAGAAGCATTGCTTTGATGTGGTTCATACTTAATGGGAAGGTTTTAATTTTAGATGTCCTTCAGAAAATAAATATGCATGGGTCAGAATTGTGTTTTATATGTAAGAAAAATATTAAATATACTTGACATCTCAATACATGTTGTAAATTTACAATTGCAGTATAGTCTAAGGTGCCAAAAGCATTCAGTTTTCATGGGCCCTGGGATAAGGAAAGTGTGGATCTTTGCTTTCAAGATTGGATTGCAAGTTGTGTTCGAAGTCAATTTAGAGATCTTCCTTTATTAGTGATATGAATTATTTGGGATGCTTGTAATCTAGCTATTTTTTAAGGAATATGCACTCCACCCAAGGCTGTGGCTTAAAGAGCAGGTAATCTCTTCATTTCATATTCCTTCATTTCAAAATCTTATTTGTTAGACAGATGGCACCTTTGGTATTTGACCAAATTCATTGGTGGGATTTTTTTTAGAAGTATTACCAAGGAAATGAGCACATTTGTGGCTTAGTTTTTGTGGTTTATGTTTCTCAACAATATTACTTCTATTTCAAAGAACGTTTTGGGCCTAAGACAAATAGTAGAGTCGAATTTTATCCTTGCTCTACCTCCTAATATTTGTGAGCTTTATGAATCCAGATTTGGTACAAGTATTGGGGAACTCATCTCTTCTGATTAAGTGGGCGGAGAATGATTTTCAGGTTCAAAATATTAATTTTGTGGTTTTAGCATAATAGGTCAAAGAAATCTAATCGTTTTTCTTACAAGTGAATTGTAAACATATATATAAAAAAAGGCAGCGTTATGGCATATAATTTTTCCTAGGAGGGTTTGTCACAATAATTTGGATCATATCAAATGATCTCACATGAGGATTTTATTGAATCCACGACTCTTGGCCTTTTATACAATTTCATTATCAAATGACAATGTGTCCATTTTGGAATTTTTCTAGTTCTATAGTTAGTTGAACCTAATGGAAGTTGTTTATGATTTTTTTTGTATAGATGAAAGGATATTTTGTTATGATTATTTAATAGTCCTATTTAGGAAGCTTTTTATGGTGGTTGTGCAGAATGCACCTTCAGGCTATACTTTGTTTTTGAACTTTAATATAAAGTATGTTTTTTTCTTAGGAAAAGTATTTGATTTTGTTAATTATAATTTAAAAACAAACCAAGTTGTAGTTTTACTTAGATATCCATGGTCCAATACTTATTAAATTTGAAATATTTGGTTCAATGGAGCAACAAACTGTTTAAATGAAATAGTATCAAATTCAACAAAGTGCTCTTATTAATTAGTTTACAACAATGTATTCTAGTAGATTATCCAATTAAAAAATAAGAAATTTATGCTTTGAAAATCATAAAATGGACATTCTAAGTAAAAATGATGTTGTATCTTTACGGATAAAATGATCCATAAACATTCATGGATATTCCATTGGATAGTTCGTCACAACAAATATGGTTAATTATACTTAAAAATCCAAAATCTACACTATGATGATTTATTTCTCTTTTTATGGATATGTAAATTATTGTTTATTGCATATGCATGAAAATTCAACATGTAAAAAATAGATAAAAGTGAAATAAAAACTCACAAAAACATAATTGACACAAGATATATCTTGGGAAATTGTTTTGGAAGAAAACATAGCTATAAGGCCAAGCCTCTTTACTCTCTTCCTCTGGATAGAAAATGGTGGCAAGTACAAAAAAGTAAGGTTTGTGGCCCATGAGCTACTACAGTGCATAAATCCTCATTGTGTGCTCTCTCCCTATCCCTCTCAACTACTTTTTACATCTATGGAACAATTTTCCCTCGAAAATAATGGAATCCCTTTCCCTCCTAGTGGCTCGGTTATAACACAACTCGATAGCCTGTTAGTGTTTATGTTTAGTTCCTTAAACTCTAAACTAGAGTTATAATGTGGATTATTCCAGTATTCTTCATCATGATCACATGGTTAGCCCCTTTTCCATGAATAATAGAGGCTAATGTGGCATCCTCTGAAATTATGGTGGTAAAAACAAGAAGGCCAAATTTTGAGTGGCATAAATTTTGCATACAGACTCCAATTGAGGCAATTCTTGTGTCATTGGAAAGGTATCTATTTGTAGAATAGGAAGAAAATATATTGCTTTGGACAACCGGTCTATCCGTAGGATTCTATAAATATGGAGGTTTAGTAAAAGCAAATTTTTACCCCCAAGAACATCATTTGAGGCCTCAAAATGCTTCAAAAAGGTTTTTGACCCCAATTTTCCAAACTAGGTCTCACTAGTAAAAATGGTCTTGTGAGTTGATCGATCCAAATTTCCCACTCTAAAAGCATCGATATCGATGAAAAATAATATAATGATGCAATCCAAATCACACCTCCCAATTTTAGAAAGATTTTGGTCCCCAGAATCTTCTATTAAATGAGGTGAGGAAAATTTTCCTCAACCTTCTCTTGGGTGTACCATTTAGGTTTGCCTAGAAGTTGTCCTTTCAACCCAATCTTCCAAAGTTCACCCTGTCACTATCTTGTAGCTTTGGACCTACTCTACAAAATTATATCCTCTATCAACTCTGCTTGAGCATATTGTGCCAAATCCTCTACAAAATTTAAGAGATGTTCCTCTTCCTGATCTAGCATAGAAGGTTCATAGAGTTACAAATTCTCTATGTTCACAACTAAGTAAATGTACATGTATGAGGGGTAGACTTAGTCTATAGGAATTATAGCCCACCTTTTCCAATACATTAAAGGGACCATACTGCAAAGCCTTGATTTTCTTTCCAAGACCTTGCAGACTCTCCTTGTTCAATTGTAACCATACTTTGTCTCCCACATTGAATGACTTTTATGTTCTGTGTTGAACTTGCTTAGCCTTATATTTTTCCTATTACTTTTGTAGTGTCTCCTGTACTTTTATATGGATTTTCCTAATATTTTCTACAATTTTTTCTTCCCTTAAGGAATCCCCTACAAGATCCTTCATCACTCCTCCTCGCTACCCATATGCAATATCCAAAGGTGAAGTTGGAAAATATCCAAAATAAGTTTCAAATGGTAAATTTCAAATAGAAGTGTTGACTACTATGGTAAAAGAGTGTTTTATACATACTAGATTTTCATCCCAAATGTTTGGATGCTTCTGGTTGTAACCCCTCAAAAGTTTCACCAAAGTTATGTTAACTAATTTTGTCTACCCATCTGTTTGTGGATGAAATGATGTAGACCTCTCTAACTTTGTGTCCATCTTCTCCAATAACGTAGTAAGAAATATTGTGCTCTAAATAAAATAATGCTCCTTGGTATCCCAAAGTTCACCTAGACCTGTTTGAATAATAAGTTTGTTTCTTCTTACCCACTAAAGGTATTTTTACAAGGCATCAAAACACATATCTTGCTAAACCTCTCAACTACCATGGATAGTTAGTCATGTCACTTCCTGGTTGTTAGTAAAATTCCCACAAAGTCCATGGAAATTATTTCCCAAGGATGAGTGGATATACGCAAGGTATGGTAAAGACCCTTTTTCCTACTCCTAGGCTATCCAATACAAAAAATCACGCATCTCATTATGAACCTAGATACCCGTTCTTACATCTTGGGCCAATATACATACCTCTGCAAGTCGGCCACTATCTTCCCTACACTAAAGTGCCCTGCAAACTTGGAGGTATGAGCCTCTCTAGTTAGTTACAATTGGTCACCTTCTAGAACACATAACTTATCTAGTATATAGAGTAATCGATCTTGGAGATGGCAGTCAACTACGTTGTCACTATTGGGCACATGAATTTGGATTTGAAACTATTGATACACCTCCTTGAAGTCCTCATCCTTTGAATAAAACTCTCTATATGCGTCATCAGTGAATGGCTCAATTTTCATTAGAGTTCCCAAGGCTTTGATCTTTGATGTGGATGGCCTTGAAAGCATGTTTCCCAAAAAAAAATTTCTTCCCTTGTTATACTTGATCACTAAATGAAACTGTTGTAGAAAACCCATCCATTTGTAATGCTTGGTCTATTGTAGCTTACTTTGGGACTAGACATATTGTAGTGGCTAGTGATTTGTGTGGATTACTGTCTCCATTCTCAGTTGGTAGTATTTCCACTTCTTCATAGCTTGCATCAAGGTACAAAGCTCCTTATCATAGGTAGGATATTTAAGAAACACCCCATGAAAAACTTCGTAATGGTAGTATATTTCCTTCCTAATTGTATCAAGACCACTTCCATATCATACCCACTCACATCTGTCTCCACTTTGAAGGGTTGATGCAAGTATGATAATGTAGAATTGATCCTTGAATTATCTTCTTCTTTAGCTCCTTAAAGGCCCTCTAATGACCCTTACCCCGCTAGAAACTCATGCAATTGTTGTTATGGCATGGAGTGGTGTTGCTACGACTAAAAACGAGGCTATGAATTTCATCATGTAAGTTCTACCCCATTGAAACTCCTAACCTCAAAAACATTAGTAGGCACTGTCCATTTCACAATGGCCTCCATCTTGGTAAGATATACCAAAGATTGTTGTGAAAACTCAAACTTCTTGAGATTTAATATCAACTTGTGCTTCTTTAATGTCTCTAGTGTCTGCGTCGAATTTGAGATGTGCTCCTCCCAAGAAGTAGTATATACCAATATATCATACAAATAGACAATAACAAATAAATCTAAAAAAGGGTATAGTATATCATTAAATAAACTCATAAACGTCAATGGTGCATTGGATAGGCCAAATGACATGACTATGCACTCATACAAGCCTTTCCTAGTTTTGAATATGACCTTCCAAGTATCTTCTTCTCAGACTCAAATCGGGTGATATATAGAATTTAATTTCAACTTGGTGAAGTATTTTTCTTGTTGCAATTGATCCAAAAAATCCTCTATTCTGGGCAAGGGGTACCAGTTCTTAAGCATAAGTTTTTTCAATGCCTTGTAATCTACACATATTGACTAAGTCCCATATTTCTTTGAAAAATGGTGATGGGTGACCCACATGATGATGTACTTGATTGAATGACACCTTGTTCTAGTAGTTGTTGTAAATGTTTCTTCACCTCACTTTCTTTTATAACAAACTATATATATAGCCCAATGTTTTTCAATGGGGATTTTGACAATAGCTAGATCTCGAGTTCCACTTCCCTCTTGGGTGGTAGCCCTTTAGGATCCTAGAAAAAATCCTTATATTCCTATAACAACTCTTCTAGTTGTTGATTTTTCTTCTTTGTACACCCCTCCAAGGCTGCGTTTACTTTCACTAGTTCTTCTACATATTTTTTCTCTTAAAAATAATAAAACATATTTTTTGCTAGAACCAATCAATTTATTGGTTTGCTTGGCACTTACAAATGAAATTTTTTACTTTCTTTTATGTGCAAGTATGGTGAATTATTTTTCATCCTTAATGAACCTATACTGTTGGCTCTCCCCATGAAGATTGCATCTCACATGTACATGTAAGGACTCCCAAACACCACTCCACATACATCAAGGGGAACTATATATAGTTCTACTTCATCAATAAAATCAACATTGATAGAAAATCTAGTTTTGCACTATTTTGTTACCTTTATATTTGAATCATTATTTACCCATCCCATTGGATATGGGCTTGGATGCTCATGAAATTCCAATCCCAATTTGTTGACTAGCTTTGCTACAATGAGGTTCGCCTACAAGCATGAGTCAAACATAGAATCAATATTGGTTTTTTTAACTTGTATCTTTATATAGAAGAGCCCAGTGTTTTCATTTTCTTCCTGTTGTTGAAGGATACTAAGATTCACCTTCTTTTGCACTGATGTACATACAATATTCTCATCCACATTTGGGTTGATTTCAACCTAGTTTCTTAAATCGATGACAATGGGATTCTTCTTCTTATAATCTTTCTTTTTGTTCTTCGAGTTAAGTTATGGATGCAACTTCCAACACTTCTTTGATGTATGACCATTAATGTTACAATGGTTGCAGTATTTTTTGGGATCTATGCAGTAGTGTGTTATGGCCACCATATTTAATATATCTTTTACCCCTTTCCACTTCTTCATCCCCTCCTTAGAAGTGTCGTGGTGCTCCTTATTCTTTGATCCACATGATTTGTTTTCTTCAAGCATGTGTTCTGTAAGTAAGATAGCTATATACAAGCCTCATCCACTGATATAGGCTTGAACAACATCACTTGCTTCCGCAAATGGTTGTGTAGACCTGTTGACAGTGCTAGACCCGCCAAAAAAGGAGATATCCCCAATGTGAAGTCCCACCTAGACCTCACACTGTTTGGTGTAGGAGTTCCATTTGGTATGAAGGCTCGGTTTCCATATACTTAGAGATGTTCCTTGGCTCTAGCTGTCAGCACATGAGAGTGATACGCTGGTCTGTTCAAACAACAAGGTACGTGTGCCTGGTGAGTGCATAATGTAACTGTGTCAAGGTTCTCTTACTACAAAGGGGGATAGTAAACTGAGCCTCTAAATGAGAGGTAGTAGTACCACCCAGGAAGAGACACATGTGAACCAGAAAGGTTTGTCCATCACCCAAGGGAATAATCCACAGTTGATGCGACATTCGTTAAAACCGAGGTGAAGGGGGCAACACATAGACCACCCAATAGAGTAGTCCACATGGATGTGATGGTAGTTATCCATAAAACAATGATGGTTTGTCGAGTATCCCACGGAGTAGTCCATAAGGATGTGACAACGGTGATAGCCAATACACAAAGGTGGTCTGTCTAGTATCTCGCAGAGTATTCCACAAGGATAAGACAACGGTGATAAGCAATACAAGACATCTTCAATAATGTAAGTACTAAAATAACTAAAGTAGTTCAAATATCTTAGTATAGGTTAAGAAAACATGCATTACAAATTTTTAAAGAGTAGTCTTACAAACATCTACAAAACATGCGTGAAAACGTGTTGGCCTTAATAGGCTAATGAATTAAGAAAAAGTCCTAAGACACATTTGTACACCATACATCACTAGTCTCAGAGGTGGGACATTGGAGCCACTCCTCGCTCCTCAAAGAATAGGCTACAAACTCTCAAGGCTATGTGGGAGGAGCAAAGATGAAAAGTCCTTGCTCATACAATGGAAGGGGTATATGTAGCCAAGGGTGATTCTTGACCCTTGTTACTCTTGGACTAACCTCTTGACCTTTCAACTTCCAATGGCTTTTCAACTGACATGACTCTTCAACTTCTTGTGTGCGTCCATTGGACTTCACTTTACATTACATTGAGTTACAATGGATATGGCCCATAGTGGTGATGCATCCAAGACAACTCATGACACAACTCGACATGACACTATTGACATGTACTGGCTAACTGTGGTTTCTGTGTCAATCTACTGCAACACTAAGTGACGGATGTAATCTTGGTGTGCTTTGTCTTCTCCTCCGCATGGCATAGTGCTACGGGGTCTTCAATGGTCTTGGTCTTGCATGATGGTTCAATGCATATGTTCCTTTCGCTTGTTGCTTGATGTGCTTGGTACGTCCATCCAACTGCAAGAAATTCTTCTAGCATATGCACTCCTTCTTCATCCCATTCATTGTCTCTCCATGATTTATCAGTGTACTTGTTACTACAATTCACTCATAACCAGGTGACATCAAATCTAAAAAATCCTAGTCTAGCATGTTGCATTGTTCTCGTGTTCCATGTGATAGCGAGGGAGGACAAATCATTGAGACAACGTAGAGCGCAACTTAGGCTGGAATGAGGAACTCCGGGAGGATAGCCTGCACTGTCGGGAAAAACTAAAGAATAACCTAGGAGACTTAATTTTGTAGTGAAGGACATCAGTGGTAACTAGAAGGTGGGACCCTGAGGGGGGCACTTTTGTGCAGATCCTGGAGGTAAGACAAGACAGGGCTGCAAGGGACTTGCTGGGAAGTTTTGCGCAATTTCTGAGAGCAGTGCAAGATAGGAAACAATGGGTCAGTTGGGCATGTTTGCACATTTTTGGAGAACAATGTAGAGCAAGGCAGCAAAGGACCTTCTCGACATGACTGTGCAGTTATGAAGAGAAAGGCATGACAGGGATGCAATGGACCTGCGGGGCATGACTAAGTAATTTTGGAGAACAGTGCAGGATAGGAAGAAAAGGGTCAGTTGGGCATGTCTGTGCAATTTTGGAGAACAGTGAAGAGCAAGGCAATAGAGGACCTGCTAGACATGGTTGCATAGTTTTCAAGAGCAAGGCGTGAGATGGCTGCAAGGGGCCTATGCATGACTATGGAATTTTGGAGAACAGTGTAGGATAGGCAGTAGAGGGCTTGTTAGACATGTCTGCATAGTTTCTGAAGGCAGTGCAGAGTAAGTCAACAAAGGACCAACTGGGCATGTCTATGTAGTTTTGGAGGACAGTGAAAAGCCAGGTCTTAGAGCAGTGCAGGCTTTCGCAGACAAGAGGGATGCATGACGGTTGTGCTTGAGAAATGCGCAGTTCAGTTTGGACATGGAGGAAGTCTTCTGCGCAGTTATGGGAAACATACAAGCTGCTCACTTTTGGGATTGTAGACTGCAACTGACTTAGAGGACAAATTTTCAGGAAATGGCTAAGTGGTGAAAGCAAGTGAACTTGTGCATACTTGACATCGTGATCACACACTTAGAAAATTTCATCAACGAGACAACATAGACCACCAAGATAACAAGACAAAACATGCCCTTAGTGAGACTGTCTTAGAGCTAGGAGTGACAAGCGCGACACTTAAGATAGACCTTCGGACGACTGTGATGACACTTGCGTGAAAGTGCTTACAACTTTGTGTGTGAGTACGATGAATGTTTACATAGTAAAGACAACCCAAACACACAAAGACAAACCTTCAAAATCACCAAAACAAGATCACAGGATTGACAAAGCAATCAATATGTGAAAAGATGACCGTTGGTCAAACAAGAAAAAGGGGTGAAAAGACTTCATAAGAGCTCATGGGGTGAGCTCGAGTGTTTTCAACCATCAAAGGAAAAACCAAGGAAGGCTCTAGGATTTTGATGCAAGCCAAAATTTTGGAGGGCGTTGCAACTGCTACAACACTTGGTGACACACTTGTTGAATACTAGCTTCTCTGTTTTGGTTCATTTACAGTGCATGGCCTTGGCCTTTCAAGGAGTATTGATTCATTGCGTAGATCACTTCAACTTCCCCACTTACCCCGTGGACAAACACGGTTCACCTTGTACCGAATTAGTTGAACACAACACAAAATTCATCTAGATCACAATGTTTCAATTCGGGAAGGGTAATTTGGCTTGTGAGCTTAATATTTTTAGAGTACAGTTTTTCATCTCTAGTGTTGCTTCATTTCCAGTAGGTCTGGATAGTACCCCAACGGATTCACGCAGGAACACAAGAATTGATCCACTGCCAACGATCCTGGACAGTACCCCAGTGGAGTTGCCTGCTTCACCTCTCTACACAAGAAGCCTTTCTCTTATTTTTCATTTGTTCTTTTTTTTTTGAAAGAGAACTACGCATAAGCACTTATTTATTTTTGTGGCAGAAGAGGGATCCCAAATTATTGAGAGCAGGAGAGGTTGTTCCTTCATAGAAGCATATAAATATCTCTGATTCAGGTTTTCTCATTTATATTTCCCCTTCTTCATTTCTGCTAGTTGGATGAGCTTGAACACACCAGAGTAGAAAACTGAGTATAGGCATGAGGTTTCCCAGACAAGACATGGGTTCATGGTTCGACCAAAACTTTCTTTACATACGGATCGTATTTTTTATTAAGACTTCATCAAACAAAAGTTACAACCAAGCACAAAGAAGACATACACAGGACTGGACAAGCGTTGCAGTGTCACAAGACTCTTTAAACTTCAGCCACATACCCATTCAGAAACTAGAACATAGTGCAAGAACAACACATATTCAGGTAGTGCAAGAAATTGGAAAACTCAACACGAAAGGAAAAATAAGACGAGAGGAAAGGCATAAACGACAAGGAAAAAAAACCAGAAGACAATAAAGCAAAATGACTAAAGCAACAAGATGTTAAATAAGAACACCATGACGAACTATGGGTGAAAGATGAGTGCAAGGAAGGGAAAACCAAGATGCAACTAATCCTACTCCTATCCTAACAAACTAATTGGTTGAGGTTACGTGAAATGAAATTTCTTGTGAAGCCACCGTAGTCTCCCCCAACATGCATCCACAAAGTTACAAGTGATTAAAATAGATAAAAACTATTGTGCAACAGAAAATACAAAAACTTGGACAAGCTGCACATGGAAAGGAAGGTCTTTCCTATGGGAAAAAAGATGTGTCACAACCACCCAATACACGTGATTACCTCTTTGATGGATACCCTTTCTAAACAAACCTCGAAAACTTCTTGTGGGTATGTCCTCGTCTGCATCGAGCTTCTCAGCAAGTGCGAGGAAGGATTGAAGTTTGTTGCCTGCAACATGGATTGCCAAGTAAGATTCTTCTAGCCATTCAGTGATTAGATCATTAAATTCGTGATGGCTATTGGAAAGTCTCATGACCTTTGAAAAGACAAATTTTTGATTCAAGAGATAGGATCATGATGGGAATATGGGAAGGAAAGATAGATACAATCATTCTCAACAATCATGCCAAGATAGTGTGGACCTGCCATAACCATTCGTGAAGGTTGAAGTGCCTCACATGCTTGACAGAAGTATGAAGAGAAATATGATAAACAATGAATACCAGAGTGCGTGAGGCAACTGTCATCGGGTGTGATAATGGGAAAATGATAAGCCAAACGATAGTCACCCAAGGTAGAGACATTATCAGATGAGCTAGTTGAGACGTCAAATTCCTAGTTTGAAATGAACAAAGAAAAATTCATTTGAAAAATCTTGCGAACATTTTGAACAATGGAACCAAGTTCGTTGTGAACTAGACATGACAGACCACCTTCCTGCAACTGATGAAAAATTGTGCAGGAATCATGGTCATTACAAGAATTTAAAAAGGATGTTAGCACTATGAATGCGTGAAATGAGTTGGGGCGTGGTGAATGGAGAGGAACTTGATTTGTGTGATAGATTGTGTGCTCATCATCACCCAGGGAGATTTTTGGTGTGATGAGTGGACAAATTTGCAATTCAAGGATCGCAAGAAGACTGAGGAGCTAATCATGAGAGGGAGAGTTCGATAAGTATGATTGCGGGCAAAGATAGTCTTTGAGATGATCAACTTTGAAATTCCATGAGGGACGAACAGTCCCAATTCGATGTAAGAAATGTGCATGAAAATAGGTGATGTAACGGATTCATGGATTCGGTGGTAAGTGAAATTTTGAAAATTTGAAAGATCACACCTAGATTACCAAAATTATTTTACACAGGAATCCACATCGATTGAGACCATGCAGATAGATGGTTTGTGCGTGAGAAACCATATATGATTGGGTTCGAGGGGGCTTATCAGAGTCGCGAGGTCCTGACATAACCATCAACGGATGTTGAAGTGCTTCGACTCCCTGGTACATCCTAGAAATTTCTAGAATTGCAGAATTGTATTTTGAAGCTTGAACTAGATCATGCATGGCTTTAGGATGGTTGTTGTTGCTTATTTCAAAACTTCTCTTAGGATAGAATCCATCTTTGTCACAGGTTTCACCATATTTTTAAGCTTTAACAAGCTGATTTGAAGATTCTTCTTCATGCACACGAAGAGATGACGGGGAATGGGAAGTATGCTATGTGATTAGAGTGTTTTCAACTTCATCATGGACAACCTCACTGCCTTGTGTCAATTGAGGAGATAACTCATCGAATGAAGAAACAAGAGAACATGGAGTATCTTTGATGCATGTGGATGCGTTGTGAATGGTAGGACACACAAGCAAGTGAGGTGAAGAGGAAGTTTCTATATGGACATCTTCTTTGACCGCATCACATTCTAGATCCGAGTTAGAGTATTCATGAGAAAATTGAAGATCACATGACGTGCTTGGGCATTCGTCGCAACATATGGAAGCATGGGAGTGATGATTGCCCAAGGCTAGGGGTTGATCGAAAGAATTAATTGTACAAGATGTTCCACTGAGATTAGCATATTTATAATCATTCAAGAATGGAATATCACTGTTTTGATGTGCACGAATTTGAAACATAGAGGGAAGATTGATAGCATCCTCACCTTTCTGTTCCTATGCTTGTGTAATATGAATTCCTTGCGCCTGATTGTGAATTGAGCCAACAACTAGAGAATCAAGAGAATGCGAACAATTGGATGGTGAAGTGGATTGATCAAGCGATTCATGGTACAAGGAGTCATGGATTGTAGATGATGGAGGATGGAAGAGATGCAGATCAGATTCAAGACTTGAGTTGTGAACGATGACATCCTCTTGTAGAATGGAGGAGTGAGTGTTTGTTATAGGCTTCCTGAACCATTATGGAACTTCCCCAATAGAAGCGGGAGACAGATGAGAAGATGGGTTGGGGGCATGCTACACATATTTCTTAGCTTTGCAATCACTGTAAGGGGGTGGGTACCCACATCGAGACCAGAAAAGGAGGAGGACAAGAAACAAACGGGGTGTTGGGATCCTCCTTTGCAATCTGAGGTGCCTGATGTTCCGCAAGAGTTGGGGAGGAAGGGAAATCAGGAGGTTCACCGTATAGAGAATTATGAACCAAGCATTTAAACTCTTCTCTCAAGAAGTCAAAGTTCACAAGTTGTTCAGGAATTTTGTAACAGAGGTGAATGAAGTGATCAACGTAGTCCTCAATTGATTCGTTAGGATCCATACTTAAATGACATATTTTTCCATAGTAATCCTAGTTTATATACTCATCTAACGTTTTAATCATCATTTCAGCAAGCTGACCAAATGAATTGATAGAGGCAAAGGGTAATGTGTAACACTAGCGCTGAGCACGACCTTCGAATGTGATGGTGAGAAATACAATCCATCCATATTCATACTGTATCTTGTGGCAAAGGAAAAAGTTTATAACTTTGCGCACATGCGCACGAAAATATGGTTCATCCTCAGCACTAAACTTTAACTTGGACAGGTCATGGATAACTTCCACAGGGATGGTACATTTGAACTTTTTAGAAAGAAATCTTGAGATTATGATGTCAGGAAGATCCATTTTTAAATAATAGATTCAACTAGACTATATGTGTACAATCTGTCGTCTGACCCTCCTTCTAGCACCATTTTGTTGACGGTGGTAGACCTGCCAACAAAGGGGATCTCCCCGATGTGAAGTCCTAACTAGACCTCACATTGTTTGGTGTAGGAGTCCATTTGGTATGAAGGCCTAGTTGATATATACTTAGATATTTGCCTTGGATCTAGATGTCAACACATGAGAGTGTTATGCTAGTATCTTTAGACAGCAAGGTACATGTGCCTGGTGAGTGCGTAATGTAATTGTGTCAAGGTTATCTTACAACAAAGGGGGATAGTAAAGTGAGCCTCTAAATGAGAGGTAGTAATACCACCCAAGAAGATACACATGTGAACAAGAAAGGTATATCTAGCACCCAGTGGAATAGTCCATAGTGGATGCGGCATTCGTTAAAACCGAGGTGAAGGGGGAAACACATACACCACCCAACAGATTAGTCCACACGGATGTGATGGTCGTTATAACCAAAAAACAAAGATGGTCTGTCGAGTATCCTATGGAGTAGTCCACAAGGATGTGACAACGGTGATAACCAATACACAAAGGTGGTTTGTGTAGTATCCCGCAGAGTAGTCCATAGGGACGAGACAACGATGATAAGGAATACAACACATCTGCAACAATGTAAGTACTAAAATAACCAAAATAGTTCAACTATATTAGTACAGGTTAAGAAAACATGCATTACAAATGTTTAAAGAGTAGTCTTACAAACATCTACAAAACATGCGTGAAAACATGCTGGCCTTAACATGCTTATGAATTAAGAAAAAGTCCCAAGGCACATTTTTACATCGTACATCACTCTACCAGTAGTGGGACATTGGAGCCACTCCTCGATCCTCAAAGAATACACTACAAACTCTCAAGGCTATGTGGGAGGAGCCAAGGTGAAAAGTCCTTGCTCATATAATGGAAGGGGTATATAGAGCCAAGGGTGATGCTTGACCCTTGTGACCCTTTGACTACCCTCATGACCGTTCAATTTCCAATGAATTTTCAAATGACATGAGTCTTCAACTTCTTATGTGCATCCATTGGACTTCACTTTACATTACATTGAGTTACAACAGATATGGACCATAGTGGTGATGTGGCCAAGACAACTCACGACACAATTCGACAAGACGTCGATGGCATGTACTGGCTAACTATGGTGTCTATGTCAAGTTGTTGCGCTGCTGAGTGATGGATGTACTCTTTGTGTGCTTACTCAGGGTCCAATGGAAGAGGGTTGTGCATTTGAACATATTTTCAGTAAAATGGCTAAGTGTTGAAAGCAAGTGAACTTGTGCAGACTTGATATCGTGATCACACACTTAACAAACTTCGTCAAGGAGACAACATAGCCCACCAGGATAACAACAAAAAACATACCCTTGGTGAGACTCTCTTAGAGTTGAGAGCGACAAGCGTGACACTTGAGATAGACCTTTGGATGACCATGACGACACTTGCACTACAGTGCTTACAACTTTGTGTGTGAGTATGACAGATGTTTACACAGGGAAGACAACCCAAACAAACAAAGACAAACCTTCAAAATCAACACAACAAGATCACAAGCTTGACAAAGAAATCAATATGCCAAAAGAAGACCGCTGGTCAAACAAGAAAAAAGGGTGAAAAGAATTCATAAGAGCTCATGGGGTGAGATCGAGTGTTTGCAAACATCAAAGGAAAAACCAACTAAGGCTCCGAAATTTGGATGCAATCCAAAATTTTGAATGGTGTTGCAACTGCTACAACAAGACCCCACAAATATTTGAGGAGTACAATTGGGTTCTTTTGGGAGAAAATTGACATTATTGTTGTGGAGGTAAATCCCCTCTGCGGACAGAGGCGATCCCTACTAGCCCAAATGGGGTCTAGCAACAATCAAACAACACTAACATGTAGGTTCCTAATTGCAAATTAAAGACCGATGATGAGGGCCTACCTCGAATCCAACGCTAGTACTTGTAGAAGAGTTGTCACTCCCGTTCTTTCGCTCCGACTAGTCACAATCCCCACGATCCTCGTGAACGGACACCTACACATGCAAAGAACGACACAAATACAAGCATAAAATCCAATAGATGCAACTATTTATCATTCAGAAAGGATATAACTCAAACATCATTATAAAGACAATAAGAGTGGAACCATAATGATAGTCATCTATTATTATTGATAAACAAAGAAGAATACAACCATAGTTCTGATGTCAAATCCTCCTTTGGCTGGGTGATCAGCAACACATGCATTGTAAAGCTTGTTGGGAATGGGGAACAAGCCTCTCTCTCCTTGGTTACTTGGACAAGAACCTCCTCACTTTGGATTTAGCCTTATGGGGATGAATAAGGCTTCTTGTAGCATGAGCTTAGCAATTCTCAGACTTTGGGACTTAGAATTTGGAACTTGGAGAGTAGAACTACTAACTAGCTTGCCAAAGGAAAAAGGACAAGCTTTTATAGATAGAGGAGAAGGAGTTAGGATCATCCACAAGATTCATGGGATTGGCCTTATCATTAAGAAGCTTCTATGAGAGGTGGAGAACTACTTCCCTTCTATGGAGATTCGAAGCCCAACTGAACTAACTCAAGTTGGAATCAGTTCATGAATAGGTTAAGAAGAACCTTCGTAAGTTGGTTTGTTAAAAAATTTACCCAACTGGGCTGGCGCGAGTGTGACTCTGAGACAGAGCACCAACTGGCGCGCCCTCTTTGGAGGATTTCCCCCATTGGCGCGAGTGATACACTGTGGAACAACGCCAATGGAAAAATGGCTAGTTTTATGGGTATTTTGCAGAAGGTGTCTTCAGGGAATATGAAGTACATACTCAAGGGGATAGAATGCAAGTGTTTTTAGGTTATGTCACTTCTCACAGGTCTCGGAATAAGTCCTCCAATGTGCGGGAGAAGGGGTAACATGGACGGTGAAAAATTATTGTGTAACAGATGCCCCCTAAAGCATGAGGCCCAAGAGAGAGAGGGGTGAAATGCTTTACAAGAACATGTCCAACCCAAAACACTGCCGCCGGAGAACCTGTATGAAGAAGTACAACTGATAGCTCAAGTACATGATATATGTGGTATGGGCGCAGCCATCCATAACAGAGTACATAAAAGCCTAGATCCAAGGTATGGGCGCAGCCATCCAGTGAATGAGTCATGTAATGATCATAATAATCCACAAAATCGCAACCTGGACTCCAATAGACAAAATCCAGGGTCTTGCGCTCCATCTCGACCCGAACAAAGTACAAGTTCAAGCATGCGAATATAGGAGTCGAAGTCGAACATTCAGGAACATCGTCTGATTACTAGTCAATGATGAAAACTGTTAACAGATGCGAGAGGTACCACCAATAATGACAATGGTCCTCAAGGTACTATAGGTACAATCTATGGCGTGTGAATTAGTGAGCCGATGTCGAACACCCGTAGAATCATTCGATCAGAGGCCAATGATGAAAACCTCGCGGCGAACACGAAGAACCTGCCATTGAGGCATGCAGGCTCCAAGGCACCTGAAGGGAGTCTCTAAGTCAACTTCCTGGATAATGAGCTGAAGTCGACAGGAAGTGACCTTAATCGAAGGTGGGCCATAATGTTTCCCACATCATCGACACAAGATAGAGAAGGATAAGATGTTTTCTGTGAGGTATCAGAGGGAGGTTGAGTATTCTGCAGAGGTCAACTTTTCTTGAACATATTGGCGGAACGACAGTGGACTTGGCAGTATTTGACATCAAATGATCAAGGGTCATGGTGACAGGGCAATGAGCAGATGAGGGGTCAAACAGGATAACCCAAACCCATGGAGGCAAGTGTAAAAACAAGATGAGATGTCCCCACCCAGACACGAATGTAGACAAGTGCCATGTTCAAGAGCGACATACTGCCGACACGACAACAATTGTGGTTCCATTTCCCCACCATTTCTGGTGAGTACCCCGGTTATTTTTTGATGACAAGTTTGACGAGGATAGCATATGCTTGAAAGGCGTCATTGCGACAGAATCCGATGTCATTAAGTTTTAACGAGTTTGACAAAGGAAAAACTCGGCGCCTTTTCATGTTTAGAGAGTTTGAAAAGACAGCGGAAAAGGAAACTCCAGGGGTGTCCTTTTTCGTAAAGTTGTGTATCTCGATCCTGAAAAAGTATAAAACCATGCTCGAAAGAACCGCCCGATCATTATGACCGAGGAGTACTTTTCGTAAGTAATGATTTCGATCTGAAAAAGTAAAAAAGCGATCGAAACCACGTCGTTTCGTAACTGTTAACGAACCTGAAACGACAAGGGTCCGACAATCTTTCCGTTTTTTACACGGTTGGAAAAGGGTTTAAAGACAACCGCCTCTCATTTACATTTAACGAGTTGAGAGGAACAACTCGGCGTTCTTTTCACGTTTAGAGAGTCAGAAAAAAGCAAAAAGATGACTCCAAAGTGACTTTTTCGTGTATTTACCGAGTCCGAAATACAACTCGTTTCATCGCCTAAGCCGCACAAACACCTGTCGCTGCACAAAAACCGGCGTAAAATCCATATTCGAGACAAATATACATTAAAATATTCATAAAATGACTTTTGAAACCTATTGAGGGTCAAAAAGCTATAAAATAGGTGAAAATGGTAAAAAACAAGAAATTACTTTTCACTTTTACCTCTTGAGAGCGACATTAGGGCTTTTGGTGTGCGATCTTCAAGCGACGATTGCGACAAATCCAGTTGACCACTCGGAGTGTCGTCAGTGCTAGGTAAGAGGCCTCTTCCCCCACTCCATTTTTGTCCGTTTCAAATTTGCTTTAGGTTATTTTATCATCCTCCATGGAGGGGATTTTAAAAATGGGGGTTGCGCCCATTGGCGCGGGTTTCGGGCACGGACCCGCGCCAATGGGGCAATTTTCCCTAAAGGCTCACGCCCATGGGCGCGACTATTTTAGAAACAATCGCGCGGATTTTTTGGTCAAATTTTAACAATTTCAAAGCTATTTCACTGCATTTTTTAAATTACACAAGGGTCTAATTCAATGTTGGGTTGTGCTATATTCTTTCCACATAGTTAACAAGGGGTTTGAGGGGTACCTGTAACCGCACTTTATGGGTTACGGGGCAGCGCCCCGGAAAATTTTGGTTTTGGACCCTATGTTAGGTTGGGCGGACCCACCTATGGTTTTGTGCATGATTTTCGCACATGTTTTTTGGACGCGATGGTTTTAAGTCCATGGTATTGGATGCGATGGTTTTTTGGTCCATGGTATTGGACGTGATGGTTTTCGGTCCATGGTATTGGATGCTTCGGCATGTATAAATATGTATTGTAACATTGAAAGGAATATAATGAAAAATCAGGCTGGTAGTCTCGGTTTTGAGATCCAGTGGGACATCTCTGTGTATATGTGTTTTATGTGTTATGCTCTCGCATTTTTATTTTTCCTGTGATTTAGAATTCGTATGCAGGTAATTTCTGTACGGGGTTAAAAACCTACATTTGGTATCAGAGTTGTTTTGGCTTCAAGGGGACGCCTTTGTTGCTAAGGGGTTTCGCTCGGGCCTGGCCTGTGGTAGACCCTGTTCAGTGGGAGATCTACGAGATCGATTCTGGTGTTGAAAGGAGATGGCGAGCAGCAGAAAGATAGAGATTGAGAAGTTCAATGGTCAGAGT